>QEPC01010046.1:798855-879882 GCA_003113815.1 Sphenodon punctatus | reverse complement strand
GATTTTTAATCCCCCACCTGTTTATTTATTGTGATATACTACTAGCTTATTGATATGTTTTATAGTGGTATTTTAAATGTTTTAAATGTTTTTATTGTTGTAAACCGCCCCGAGCTGCTGTGCAGGATGGGGCGGTATAAAAATCTAATAAATGAAATGAAATGAAATGAAGTCCAAAACTGTTTATTCATTTTGAAAATATGACTTTAGCCAGTGAAGTCTGGAACAGGCTGGAAAATCTTTATAAACGTAAGAGCCCCAGCGAAGCAATCTCTATAATACAGAGACTGTGTAATATGAAACTGAGAGAGGATCAAAATCCTGCCAAGCATGTAAGCGAAGTACAATGTCTAGCAAAAGACTGAAAGATTTGGGAATAGACCTTGGAGACAGTGGTGTTGTAGCTTTTGTCTTGAATTCTTTACCAGTTTCTTATGAATATTTGAAGACTCCTATAGAAGTTTCAGATAAAGTAGTTACTCTGGATTATTTATCTAGCAAGTTGAACGAATGCTTTATCAGGAAGGCAAAGCAAACCTCTGCAGATCAAATTACAGCCTTTAGCTCAAAGAAAGGAGACTTGAAGAGATATCTTATCTGTGATATTGACAGACACTTACGTGTTAATTGCCCAAAGGCCAAGACAATGGGAAAAGCTAAAGCACCCATTACAGGCCAGACAGAGAGTCTGCCAAAGCCTGCCAACTCTAAAGAAAAGGAAAAAGGAAAAATTAAAGGTTTTAATGCTATGTCAGAAGTAAATGAAGATGTTATCTATATTGATTCTTGAGCTACTGAGAATCTCCTCAAGGATATAGGAATGTTTTCAGAAATTGAATTGGATTACAGAGTTCCAATTTCTCTAGCATATGGGAGACAAGTCTTTTCAGAAGGGCATGGTGAAGCAAAAATCTTTTGCAAGCTCCCAGATTGAGAGATTGAGCAAGTAATCATACATAGAGCCTTATATGTGTCCTCGTTGAAAAATAATTTAATCTCTGTGAAATATGGAGTGAAAAATGGTTGCAAGTTTGAATTCATGGATGATCATTGCTTTGTGACAAAAGAAGGTGACTCCATCATGTCTGCAACTCTGAGAGACAGTGGGCTCTTTGAAGTGGGTTATGTTAGTGAAAATGCAAATTCAGAAAGCAGTCACAAATGCGCCCACAGGCTCTGTGATAAAACTTTGCATCACAGATTAGGCCATAGAGATGTTAATTTAATTCGCCAGCTTGAAAAGGGGAATTTAATTAAACACTTTAAACTGCAACTGTGTACTGAAGAATCAGACAGATGTGTGTGTTGCATTTCTGCAAAAGGTGTTAAGCCAGCTTTTCACAAGGTAGAGGAGAGAAGGTCTCAGTGCCCTCTAGAGTTGATTCACAGTGATGTATCAGGTCCTCTGCAAAGGAGCATTGGAGGAAACCTCTACATAGTTACTTTTATTGATGATTTCTCAAGATTTGCCTATGTTTACACCTTGAGAGAGAAAAGCCAAGTGTTTGAAAAGTTTAAAGAGTATGTTGCATTGGTCAGCAACAAGTTTGGGAGAAAGCCTCAGAGACTAAGGTCAGACAATGGAGGTGAATATATCTCAAACGAAATGAAAGCCTTTCTGAGAGAACAGGGAATTGAGCATGAGACTACAGCCCCATATTCTCCTGAGCAGAATGGTGTTGCAGAAAGGAAAAATAGAACCCTACTGGAGATGGCAAGATGTATGTTGAAAGATGCAAGTTTGCCAAGCAAGTTCTGGGGAGAAGCAGTGATGACTGCCAGCTATCTGCAGAACAGATTGCCAACCAAAGCCATAGAGAAAACTCCATTTGAACTGTGGTTTGGACACAAGCCTAGCCTAAACCACATCAGAGTATTTGGATGTGATGTGTATGCATATGTACCAAAGGCAAAGAGAAACAAGTTGAATTGCAGAAGCAAGAAAGGAGTTTTGTGTGGATATGTGTTAGGAGGGAAAGGATACAGAATTCTTGATGTTGAAACTGGTAATATTGAAATTTGCAATGTTGTGTACTTTGATGAAAGACAAAGACCAACCAAAGGTGAATTACCAGACCTGGAGTCAAGGATCCAGATGCAAGAGGAACCAAGTGAGCAGGCCTTCAGGCACCAAATGCCAATCTGTGAACCAGAACCAGAAGCAGATTCAGAAGGGGTCACAGAAGCTGAGCCAGAACCCAGGCGCTCACAGAGGTCCAACAGAGGAGTTCCACCCTTGAGATACTCCTACCTCACCACAAGTGCAGAGCTGCAAGAACCCAGCACATGGAAAGATGTTGAAAGGATGACAACCCATGAAGCTGAAAAATGGAGGAAAGCAGCAAAGGAAGAGATTGAATCTTTACACAAGAACAAAACTTGGACACTTATGGAACTACCTGCTGGAAGAAAACCTGTAGGTTGCAAATGGGTCTTCAAAGTCAAACAGGATGCAGAAGGGGATGTACAGCGCTACAAAGCGAGACTAGTAGCCAAAGGATACTCCCAAATATATGGAGAAGACTATGATGAAACATTTGCACCAGTTGTGAAGCACACTTCCATCAGAACACTACTTAGCATAGCAGCTTCCAGAAAGATGCATGTTAACCATTTAGATGTCAAAACTGCATTCCTGAATGGAGAACTTGAGGAAGACATCTATATGCAGCAGCCACCAGGCTTCGAGCAACCTGGAAGGGAGAAGCTTGTATGCAAACTCCAGAAGAGCATTTATGGCTTGAAGCAAGCAGCTAGAGCATGGAATGAGAAACTGAATCAGCTACTGCTTAAGGAAGGGTTCACGCAAGGAAAAGCTGACCCCTGCCTGTACTCAAGATTCAGAGACAATAAGTGGACTTATATCCTGACTTATGTTGATGATCTGATCATCTGTTGTGAACAGGAGCAAGACAGTCACGAGATTGTTGAGCACCTAAACAAGGAAGTAGAGGTGAAGGAACTTGGAAGCATCTCACACTACCTTGGCATTCAAATAGAAAAAGAAGAAGATGGAAGTTATCTTCTCAACCAGAAAGCAAAGATCAAGGATCTTTTGGAATGTCTGGGACTGACAGATGCCAATGAGGTCAGTACACCAATGGATGTCAATTTCCTGAAACAAAGGGAAGATGATGAGCCTCTGGCAGCCAACAACCAGTACAGAAAAGCGATTGGCAAGCTTTTGTACATAGCCACAGTGACAAGGCCAGATATTGCCACAGCGGTGGGAATCTTAAGCAGGAAAGTAAGTGCCCCAACCAAGAATGACTGGACTGCAGTCAAGAGACTGGGGAGATACCTGAAGGGTACCGCGCACTACGCATTGAAGATTCCAGTAAGCAGCAACCCTAGACTGGTGGGATACATGGATGCAGATTGGGCTGAAGACATAGCTGATCGCAAGTCCACCAGTGGACACCTGTTTCTCTATGGAGATGGAGCCATAAGTTGGACTAGCAGGAAGCAGTCACTTGTTACACTCTCATCAACAGAAGCAGAATACATATCAGCTAGTGAAGCATGCAGGGAAGCTGTGTGGATACACAAGCTGCTGTTGGACTTTGGAATTGAAGAGCCAAAGCCTACCACGATGTTTGAGGACAACCAGAGTTGCATTAAGCTCTCACAAATGGAGAAGTCCAAGTCTCGAACGAAGCACATTGACATAAAGTACCACTATGTTCGAGAGGCACAGGAAGAAGGGCTAATTGACTTGAAGTATTGCCCAACTGAAGAAATGGTGGCAGATGGACTGACCAAGCCACTACCAAGGGATCGATTCCAGATGCTACGTGAGCGAATGGGAGTCGTGAGCCGGTGCGACAGGCGATGAGAAGGGGTGTTGGAAAAACAGCTCCAGATGACATCACCTTTTGCACCAACAAACCCTAATGACCACTAGGGGCATTTGGGAGTAGAGATAGTGAGTTAGTGTGAGTGTCACTTTAACCTTTCCTGATCTCTGCTTCTAAGCCCCCTCCCAGGTGGGATGTGCCCAGGAAGCTCCTACTGGACTTCCTCCTTCTTCCTGACCTTTCTCCATTCCTAACTTCTCTCTCTGACCTTCAACATGTCTGGCCACCATGCTGGTGGCACCTAGCTAGTAAGACTAGGGATAGGCCTTTCCTATCACAATGTATTTCTCAATAAAGTAGTTTATTTTAATCCAGAAACAATCTCCAAGGTGTTGATTACTACTAAGCTGTTGCTACTAACAATTCAAGCTGCTTTTTGGGGTTTTTGTTTTTCTGACCATTAATAAAATTCCCAACATTAAAAACCCAGCCTCCCTGTTGCTTCTTCCCTTGCCCTCAATTAAAAATAAAAGTAGCCAGCCCCCGAACCCCCACCTAAGGGTCACACCCAAGGGCCCTTTGGTGCTGCGCTTAGGCGCGCAGCCTGTGGTGCGCACCTGCAGCAGCACCAGGCCAGGTGCCACTTGTAGCCCCCTCCCCCCCACCGGAAGTCCTCCCTGGATTGTGGCCTGAGTGTTTAAAGCAAGGGGGCATCCTTTAGCCCATCCCCCAACCTGGGATATGCACGTACCACCCTTTAAACAAACTATGAAAGGCCAGGGTCCTAGCGGAAACACGGCAAGCCCAACAGACCCCTCCTTTCCCCTCACTCCCTGGAGGGGAGGGAGCTCCAGGGGAGGGCTACTCCCTGGGTTGCTGCTCCCCTGGGCAGACCTCATTGCTGCTGCTTCTCCAATGGCTCCAGCATCATGGCAAAAGCAACAAGGTTGACGTGAGGTTCACTTTGAGAAGCAGCTCCTGGAGCCTCCTCTTCTGAAGAGGAGGGTCTGCTGGCCCCATAGATGCCATTGCCAGAAATTGTGGGGGAAGGAGGCATGTGTCCATAAGTGGCCCATACACATCCCCTATTAATCTATAGGATCATTAGAACTGAAATAAGTATCTGCAAAAATAAATCACTCTGTTGAATTTGTGCTATTCAAACCAAGCCATGCAAAGTGGATAATACCCCCTTTTTGCGCTCATTTCATTAGATACCAGATTTATAGCAAAACAAACATCGTAACCAAACCAAAGCATCTGAACAAGCAGGTATGCAAATGTGTGTTTTCTTGGGGCTACACTGGCATCTTAACCACTGCATCATTGTTCCTTCCTTTAGGGTCAGAATCCTAAAATGAAAAAACCTACTAGACATCAGCTTTCTCCCTCACAAGACGTTAGGGGCCAGTCCTGCAGCTTTACTCCCATAAATCAGACACTCTACACGGCCAGTTCCATTGAATGGAGCTGTGGGACTGCTCATCTAATTTATAGGTACTTGAGTATATAGAGCAGGGATGAGGAACCTCAGGAATCAGGATCCAAATGCCAATCATGGCTACCTTTTATTTGACCTCTTTCCAGTTCCTGGATCTGCTTCCTGGATCCAGTTCCTTCCTCCAAGCACTAAAAGAATGGGCTCTGGGTAAGGAAGCAGAGAGGAGGGCATGCACACAAGGATAGGGAGGAGATCCACGGCACAGATTAATGATCTGGACCATCCTCTTCCCAAGTGCACCCCTTAAACACCTCTGCCCCAACTTCTATGTGGCCCTCAGTGCTTGTACTACCTCATTGTGACAGGCCACCTCATTGACCCTTTTCAAACGGGCCACGGTGGGTGGGGGGATGGGTGTGCAGCCACAGTGGGTGGAGGTGGGTGTGTGCTCTTTCCCACAGGCGCACGCCCATCTCCACCAATGGAGCAATCGGGGCCCTTTTCACACGAGACGTCCCCACCCATCTCCATGCAGTTTCGCTGTGTGGAGATGGGTGGAGGCACCTGTGGGAATGCTGCAGGGAATAGGTGGGTGGGTGGGGATGTGCTCCCATGCTACCCCCATCTCCACCCATCACCCACGCATGGAGCAATGAGCTCCAATGCTCAATGCTCCGTGGGTGGAGGTGGGTGTGCACCCGTTCCCATGGGCACACACCCATCTCCACCCACCGCGGTCCGTGGCATTGGAGCCCATTGCTCCATGTGTGGGTGATGGGTGGAGATGGGGGTAGCATGGAAGCACACCCCCACCTATTCCCTGCAGCATTCCCACAGGTGCCTCCACCCATCTCCACACAGCGAAACTGCATGGAGATGGGTGGGGGTGTCTCATGTGAAAAGGACCATTGTGGCCCTTGGGAGGCAAAAGTTTCCCCACCCCCAATACAGAGAGCAAATCAACAGGGCTGCTTTTTCCCTCACTTATACCAATGTAAATCCACTAGCACTTTGGAGCTACTATCAGGTCAAATGTTGTCGCTGTTGCTACACTCAGGGCCATACTATTTACATACAGTAGCAAAGAACATGCCAGTAAATAGGCTACCATACCTACCCTCCACTGGAGTCAGTGAAGGGAGAGCACCAGGATTCATGTGCATTGGAATAACAGTAAGGTCCATAGGATAAACCCAGAGCTGAAATGATGAAACAGTATCCAGAACCCAGAATTCCAAGGGCAGCTGCCGCAACAGAGGCCAACATCTGCAGAGGGAACACAAAAGTGAGTTCTCAGAATTCTTGCCATTCCTACAAGGGACCATCATGAAGCGACTGAGGAAAAAGCTCACTTACTGCCCAGTCTTTCCCACAGTGCTCATGGTCGCAGCATCCATGGCAATGAGCATGTTCTAACCGAATGAACACCAATGCCGGGACTAATACCTAGAGTTAAAAGAAATACACATATTTTTGCTCCAGCTTGTTAAGCGGCAACACAGAGAGCATTATAATAATAATAATATTTTTATTTAAGTGTATAGACACAAGCCATCACACTAAAAAACAAAAACAAAGAGAACATACATCAAACAGAAATATAATCAAGAACAAATATATGAAAAGAAATCCAAACATAATAACAGAAAAAAACTGCCACAGAGATCGACGATCGTACTGTGCCGGAACCACCCTCCCCTCCTCAACAAAGACAGAAGGCTTCCTAGCCTTTCTACATGCTAGAACCTTGGCAAGGAAATAAGCCACACTCTTAGTAATATTTTCATCGCGACCTGCAAGCAACATCACCAATGCCTGCTGGTCAGATCTATATGGACAGAGGTTCAAATGAGGGGAGATCCATTTGGCACGAAAACTGGCATACAGTTCACAGTGAAGTAGAATATGGACCATAGTATCTATCTACCACCCGCAAAGGGCAGTCACAGAAACAATGAGACAATTGCGTCCCCCGGAAGCACCCCTCCATTGCTCCCGAGGGAAAGACATTTATCCTTGCCATTGTGAAGCATCTACACGCACAGGGGCTCAGCTGATGTTGTAAATACAAGGCCGGAGGCAGAAAATGCTCATATAGTTCTATAACTGGAATTAGTGACTTCATGCCTCTGAGGGTAGCATGTTAATATGTCCTAATTCTGTCTCAGAAATGTTTCACTTTATAGTATCACTTTTTTTTACAAAGTTCCTGCATAATGGATTCAATCCCGTTCTCCCTTTGCACAGAACTTTTGTCATTGGCTGCACTAGGATCAGGAATGGGATCAGGAATAGGCCCAGAAATATGAGAATATGATAAGCTATATAAGAACGCCTCAAACTGAGTCCTTTAGGGAGAGGGGTGGCTTATAAATTGAACAAATAAATAAAAAATATTTTTAAAATTCTCCATCATTCCAATCAAATTTTGAATATGCTACAGGTCGATCCTGCAGTCTTTTATTAGAACAATTCTCAAAGTAATTTATTCAGCATATTGAATTCTGAGACCACAATCCATAAGCCACTTTCTCCCTTTGAAGTCTGTGGTTTATAGATCAGAAGCCAAAACAGTGGGAGGAGCATTAATTGTTTGTTGAACAAGGCAAATATCCCTTTAAGAAAGTGTTTCTCCTAAATTCTCAAAATCAGAAAACTACAAAATTCTTCGGTAAAAATTTATGATTAATTATAAACCTAAGTTTTTTCACTCTCTGAATATTTTCTGAAATCAAAAATCCACACTTGAAAAGGTCTGGACTAAAGTGATGAAAGGTGAGGTGGATGGCATTATTGAATGGATTACACACCGGAGAATCTGAGGTCTCTGCAATTCTGCCACCTCGTCTTAGTAAAGCATTGCATTCCCGCATAGGCCTTTTTCACACAGACACGCTAACACTGATAAAATGAGTGTTACATTTTATTATACATCTTGCAGGGCTGCAGGTGTGCTCTATGGGTGCCCTGCAACATGTATAATAAAATGTAACACCCATTTTATCAGTGTTAGAGTGTCTGTGTGAAAAGGGCCTTCTTGGGGCTTTTCTGAGGCAAGTACAGTTTTTATGAACTCTATGAACTTTTAAAAAAACCACACCATAGCAGTCTTTTAAATCACACGGTAGAGGTAGAGCTTGTGTGAATTTAGATCTAAACTTAAGTATATATATAAAATCTTTGCAGGATTGGACTCAAGCATCCCAATTCTGGTTCCAAAGAGCTGCAGGGACCTTTCTGCATTGCATATTAACAAATATTGCCCTGTCAACTCTTCATAAACAACAATGAATCATTTCATCTGTTATATATGGATTGTAAGCCCCCTCGAGCTGCCTGTGGCAGGAGGGGCGGGGTAGCAAAACTTTTAAATAAATAAATAAAATAATATAGATTTAAACATTATTATTATTATTATTATTAACAAACATTTATATAGCGCCAGCAGTGTACCTGGCACTTTACAAAGTAATAAAATAGACACGGTCCCTGCCCCTAGGGCTTACAATCTGAGAGACAGGAGCTGGGGGAGAGACATAGGAAGGGGAACAGAGGGAGAGACAAGGGGTCTAACATTTATGAAGATGCGAGGTCCAAGTGCACGTACTACATAAGTAGCTTTCGAATTTCACTCTATAAGTACCTATTTATAGGTTTTATTTAAACATAGCTTATACAACTTATTAGTTAACAAATAACAAATAAGTCTGTTAAGAAATGTTTGACCAAAATTATGCATAACAATGGCTTATAACCATCTATAAGTCCCTATATTGCAGTGCTTCAAAACATCCCTAGCGTGTTACTCATAACTAAATTGTTTATAGATTCTATTAATATTTATAGGCCATATATAAATAGATCTTTAATATACAGTGTGGCTTTGTACACATTTGGATAATTTTATTCCTGTAAAGTCACTGAAAGATCAGGACCATATATTATCCTTATCCAAAGTGCATCCCTTAACACTGACAAGAATTAAATGACTCAAGATGGTAGAAGGTGTTATACCCCTATGTTCCCCTCTCCTTTGACTCGCCTCCCTTCTCTACCCTAGATGGTAAGCCCATCAGGGCAGGGACCTGTCTCTAATTAATGATTGTTCAGTGTCAACTGAGGATGTTTTCAGACGTGACGGGGCCACTTGGCCCCGTCACGAAAACAATAAAGTCATCCCCCGCCGGGACGACCCCGTCACGCCCTAACAGACGTGCCGGGGGATCCCGGCGGGGAATTGGGGTGGGGGCGGGGCCGCGCGGCACAACGTGCGGCCGCACGGCTCCGCCCCCTCCACGGTCCACGCCGCCCGCCCTCTGGGGAGACGGGCGGGCGGCGGGGCCAATGCCGCCGCAGCGTCTGGCCGAATCCGCCATGGGCTGGAATCCCGCTGGTGCTTCCAGGCCGTGGCGACCGACCAGACATTACTTTTCTTTGATCCCCACCGGGGATCACTTTCACCACACTTCCTGGGGAATTGGTGCGGCTAGCCCAGGAAGCATGGTTGAAACTGACCCCATGTGGGGATTGAGCGTGGTGAACATCTGGCGGCCGCCAAACAGACGTGCAAGTCACAGTGACCACAGGTGGGTATTCACCATGGTTCACTGTGATCTCGTAACGTCTGAAAATACCCTATATTGCTGGTTCTGTATATACTATTAAGAATAATGATGATGATTATAAAAAGTAATTATTTATATGGACCTGTACCCCAGGGCTTGCATGGCAGAACACTTTGAAGATCAGGCTGCTCAGAATTGGGATTCAAAGTCTCCTTGAAAGCCATTAGGATTTAGTGTCTTTAAGGACAGATTTTCAAGGGCAAACAAGCAATCAGGCTTCTGCATTCCTTGAATATCAATGGGAGTTAGGTATCAAAGTGTCATTTTTGCCATTGAAAAACTACCTCTTAATACCTAGGCCATTTCTGAAAATAAGATTTAGTCTCCTGGGTCAATTAAGTAATTCTGAAAATTTTAATCTCACTTGAAATAAAAAATCCAGAAACTGAAGGAAAGAACTCACACTGTCCACAATAAGAAAGAAGATAGAAAAAGCATTAACCATACTCACCAACAGTCCCCCTCCTATGATGCAATGAAGACACTCCACATACTTACTAAGGTGATTCTGTGAAGCATACCTCGTTTCACCGTTGGGAAAGTAAAGCAAGATGTTAGCCACAAAGCAGAGCAAGGCAAGAACGAGCAATTTGTACCCAACAAAGTGAGCACATCTCCCAAAACACATGTTGCCTGCAGTTTTACAGATGTTCTTTCAGTAGCTGAGTTCTGCCACAGGCCAGCCTGCAAGTAGCTGTCCAAGATTTTTTAAAAAGAAGAGAACAAGCCATAGTCACACCTTCTTAAATACCCTAGGTTTCTTAGTTACCTGGATGGAATTTACAGGACAGCATGAGTGCAGAATGCAAGAACCGCGAGGAGCACTGCGTCACCACCCATTTCAGACAAAATGTTTGTTGACAAGCGAAACCCAAGGTAAGGATATAAAAAAATGCCACAGTACTCATATTGGCTTTAATTTTCTTTATAGTATAGGAATGAATAATACTGTATCTGACTGGGCTGGAACAACAGGTTTCAGTCATGAAGCAAGCTTTGGAGAATATGAAAAGGGTCAAGTAGAACGAAAAGAAAATGAAATACAGTTTTGTCTATGAGCACAGTGGTTTCCAAAATTTTGCTCGCAGGACTCTATCCTGAGACATACATATAATTCATGACCTCAGACAGTAACAAAGGGTGTTTTCAGACGTGACGGGGCGGTTTCGCCCCGTCACGGAAACAACCCTGAGATTCCTCGCTGGGATCATGCCGGCACGGCCAACAGATGTGCCGGCTGATCCCGGCGGGGAATCGGGGAGAGGGCGGGGCCGCGCGGTGCAAACATCCCTACTAGGGATTCCGGGCAGTGGTCACTGGTCAGATGTGACTTTTTGTTGGTTCCCGCCGGGGATCTCTTTGATCACGCTTTCGGGGATTGTCCAGCGGGGAGCCCCGGAAGCATGGTTGAAATTGACCCCATGTGGGAATTGACCGTGGCAAACATCTGGCAGCCGCCTAACAGACGTTCAGGGCGCTTTGACCCCATGTGGGTGTTGATGGGGGTTCACTGTGATCTCGTAACGTCTGAAAATACCCATTGACAAAATAAAGTAACAAAGTAATAAAATGTATCAAACATCAATTAGGCTGTGACTCCATCCACAGATGGCATGAACCTACGTGGGGTCCCAACTGTAGTTTGGGAGCTTTTGTTCTGACATAAGCTGTTATTAGGTTTAAAGACTAACTCGAAGCCCACTAAAGTCCTTCGATTGACTTCAGTGGGATAGGGATTAAACCCTTAGTCAATGGGTAAAGAGACAAAGTAGTTCAAATGATATCTTTTATTGGATCACCTGTTGTTGGTGGAAATAAGCAAGCTTTCAGGTCAAACAGGGCCCTTCCTCAGACATGTAGCATAGCCAAATATATATAAATGGGTGAAAACAGATGTGCGGCCATTGGGACCACGCCCCAGGCTGCCCTGGGGTGGAATATCACAGGCAACAGTCCGGACCAGGTCAGGCTACTGAACTGATGTGTCCACAGCCAGGGAGCAGATTATGCGCTTTTACTGACATACGAGTTTGGTTTTATGTTGACTGATATTTTGTTTGCTTGCTTTCCAAGTTATGGGACAGATGTGTTTAAAAAGAAGTCCAAAGTCAATATAGTTATGGCAAATCCTGCTTGCCTCACTTGTGTGACATGATTTATACCCAAGACTCATGTAAAACAAGCAGGGTCTGATTCTTTACCAAAAACAACATGGATACAGATGTGGACGGGGGCCTGGTGTAACCCTCCAGGTAGTGTAGCTGTTGGCCTTGGAGATTTCCTTAAGAGAATAACATCCTCCAATTGTTGTTTGCAAGAGAGGACTGTTTTACCTCTGATGAATGAACATAAATGTTCACTGATGGTGAACATAAATTCTCGGATTTCCTCCACAGAAGGGGAGGTTTATATTCCACCCAGCTCAATACCCTTGTAAAAACTTCCTACCTTGGGTTACACCTTAATGAATATATTACCTCCAACTGTTGAAGACAGTGTATTTCTAATTGTATTCTTGGGACATTTTAAATAGACTCGAGGAATAAAAATGTCATTGTTAATTGAAAATATTTTATTTCCACATCTATAATAATTCAGAAGGAAAAGTCCCATTTCTTTTGAAGGTAGCTAGCGTTTAAATATATTCACTACATGTAGAAACCTGTAAAGGACTTGTCAAAAAGTGGCCTCTTTATGTTTGCTCAGAGTTAAAGATCAGATGCAGCGTTTGATCACAAGGGCAACAAAGAACTCCATCCAACACTGAAGTTCTGCCTGGGATGCATAAACTGCACTCAGAGGCATGGATGATATGGAAGTGCCACATCTTGTACTTTTTTGCATGTGGCATATTTTATGCCTGTGCTTTTTACATCTAGCATCTACATGTGCAACTTGGGCTGATTCCATACATTACAGTAAGGGCTCCATAGCTTCCATATATTACAATAAGTGCTCTTGTTTGTGTATTCATCTGAACAAACAAAACACAACCACTTTCTCATGGGGCAATATGCACAGCATTTGGCTGCGGAAAAAAACTCCAGGAGGCAAATGCTGCGTAGCTTACGTCACTTGGGAAAACAAAGCCGCGCGGCTTTGCCTCCAATCATGCAGAGGATACAGTGCTGGAAAATCGAGCTCTGTATCCTCCACATAATTGGAGGCAAATCTGCATGATTTTGTTTTCCCATGAGACACACGCTGCACAGCATTTGCCTCTTGGAGTTTTTCCCAGGCCAAATGCTGCGGATAGTGCCCCGTGAGAAAGCAGTCTGGCTACAAGTCAAACCGACTAGACTGCTCCAGAAAAAACATGGGTTCTGGTCTCCATTTAGCTTTTGTAATCTAATCCTGGGACTAGATGGGGATGGGGACCAGCAGGGCTGATTAGTGGGAAGCAGAGCAGCCCAGCTCACACTGAAACACTAGAGGGAGAGAACTGTCCTCCAGGGATGCTGTCAGGAGAGTCATGGCTGTTTCCACATCTAGCTGAATGTGTGAACACTCACCATGGGAATTCACATGACTTGCCCTCCACGCCCTTGCTAAGGCATGGAGAACATGTGGAAAATGTCCTTGGAGAAGACAGTGAGAGCAGGTAAACGAAGTCAACATCTTGTGTGGGGGAAAAATAACCTATAGACAGGGCAGCAGGAGAATACAGTAAGAAAACAGACCTGATATTACTCTCATCAGTGCACATCATATGAGGTTACACAGGCTGGCAAGAGACACAGTAGAGCAGGGTGGGAAACCTCAAGCCTGGGGGCCAAATGTGGCTTGCGACTAGTTTTTATTTGGCCCTTTTCCAGTTCCTGTATCTGGCCCCTGGATCCAGTTCCTATTCCCAAACAGGGCCAGCTCAACAGAGGATGGGGCCCAGACAGGGGGCCCTGGGACAAGAGGGGCAGGTCCTGGGACAGGCAGGGGGGCCAGACTGAAACTCCACACAACTAGTAGCTGCAGCAGTGCAACACCATACCACTCCCCACCCCTCCCTCTCCCCTTGCTGTCCTCTTCTAGAAGTGCCCCACCTTGTCGTCCTCTCCTTCCTTGCTCATAGAAACCCTGGTTGGAATATACAGAGCACTACACCATGGGGAGCTATGAGCAAATCCTAATGGTACCAACATCACACCATGCTGCATAAGCCTGCTGGCCAAATAAACGGCCACGGTGAGCAGCGTACGTCATCCAGATACACACAATGATCTATACCTGCACTGAATGGCAAATCACAATTCATTCAGCCTGGCTCTCCACACACACACTTCTATTGTGCAACAGGGACACTGGTGTAACTGTGCTGTTAAACTTACATGTGTTGGTGTTAAACTTAAAACTGGCACATTCAGCCAGACACGCACCTAACATGTGTTCTGCTTACTGTTGATAATAAGCAAGGTCAAGAAGCAATAGTATTTGGATGGAGTTGTATGCAGACCTGCCATGAACAACATCATACAGAACAACTGGTCTACAGACTGTAACAGAGCAGTTATAATAGTCTAAACAAGGAGCCTTTACTAGAATTACTGCTCCTCTGGGTTCGACCAAGAGTCTTCCAGTTTTGACCATTCAACTTCCATCAACCCATAAATGCCAGGGGTGTCTGGATAACCCAGGGAATTTTTTTACCCAGGGCAGCAAAGCCATGTTGGAAAGGAATGAGACCCCCTTTCCTCCCCCCACCCCCTCTGGGTCAAAGCTACTAAGAAGGTGGCACCCCTAGACATCACAACATGAGAGCACACAGCAACATCTAAATATCCTCTTCTAGTGCCGCACACATCTTCTCAGCTGAACAAAATGGGTGAGTGTTCTACAGGATGTGCAATAGCCAGTCTGAGTTCTCTAAAGTTTACAAGAAAGCCAGGTACACAGTTCAGCCCTAAGCAACATTTAGCTGAGCCCAGGGTGAACTCATAACACAGGTTTCCATCCCACACCATATAGACACGCTATTTAACGAAGGAAACATTCTGAATTGGCATAGGTATGTTATTTTTCTGGCCCTCTTCATTGTAAAACCCACAAATGACCTTGCTATAGTCATTTTTCTTGCATGTTCACGATTAACAGACAAAACAGCAAGATGATTTAAGTGTTCCTGTGCCCTAATAGATCATCTAGCCTTGGGGGGTCAGCAGGGCAGCTCTGCCAGCCCCTTTGAATACTTCCATGGCCGAGGGGGAGGGCTTCCAGGTCAGGCTTCCCTGCACCTTTTAAAAATACAAATTAAGGACTATTTTATCTTCCTCAAAAACATCTGCTACTGTCCATGTAAGAAGCAGGATGAAATTGGCAGGGCGTGGCAGCTGTCTGAAATAGACACGCTAGGTGGCATAGCTGAAGAAAATAATAGCTGCGGTACAGGTGTTATGAATGGATGTGGAAAACATGAGCAATGCATCAAGTGTGAGGAAGCCCATAATCCAGGAGTTTCTGTCATTATTTAACCCTTTAAGAATAGCATGTGTTCATTTGTTATTGCTATTTGTTATTGTACAGGTCACACGGGAAGATCAGGCTGCTCCCAATACCCTGCATCAAACCTGGCAGCGTCTGTCAGTCTGGAGCCTCCCAGGATTTTGTTCCGCCCTATAGTTCATGATGACCTCGAACTCAGGCATCTATTCACAGCTTCCCCTTTTACAAATGGGAACACACCGATGTGTGAGATGTACTTCCCAATATGTAGGTAATACACTGCTCACGGCTACCATAGCGTCCCCCTGACACTCTAGCCCGTGTCCAGGTAAAGCAGGCTTTCAAACGTGAAAGCCCACTTTACTCTGGGTCCAGCAGCTGGATTCAGCCCGGGGAAACATCTGGCGAGCACCATCTGTTGTGATGGTGGCACCTGGGTTAAACCTTGCTAAAGCAGGTTATGCTATGCCACTGTCACATCTAAAAACACCCACAGGGAGTTAATAAAGGTGACACTGTATGCTATGGCCCGCCTGGGCCAAAGCCTTATCCATGCATCTGTTAGGGGACCCTCCAGATGTGGGCCAAACGAACAAGAAATGTATTGCGTGGCCATTGACCATTGCAAGCAATTATACACAATACAAAAACCACCAAGAGGGCCAGACACATTGCTGGTACACCCATGGTGAAGTATAATAAAGTTGCAGAAGTAAGCATAAAACCATACTAAAACAGAAAAAATAAATAAATAAAAAATTGACATCTAAAATTCCAAAATTAATCGCATCCTGGGGCAACCCATTCCTGATCCCGGTGTTCCAAAGTACTCCAGCCTGTTGCCACTCAAGAGTCCACTCAGCAGCCCATGACCAATGAGGTAGAGCAGCAAACGTTTTAAATTTGGCAGTGTCTAAATTCCAGAAAGTTCCTGCGTCTGTGAACAGCTTGAAGGAGAAAGGAGGCAGTGTTTGAAATCAACTGCCACTGAGCTGTCTAATAGGAGTCTCAAGAGAGCCAGCTCAGATCTGCCAGGGAATCTCCTCAGCAAAGGTTCCATAAACTCCTTTCTGGGCAGAATACAATAATATGCCCTACTGTTTCTGCAGCCGAATTATCAAATGAGCAGACCCGCTCAGGGAAGGGGACACCCTGAAAGCGCCCCTCTAGGACATGCGATGGGAAGGCATTGACATGTGCTTGAAAGATGAGTTGCTTGGCTCTAATTGAAATTGGGAATAGCAAATATTTAGCCATTTGACCCATCCTGGGTACCCATGAGAGGTACATTGCCAGATGGAGGAAGGCACCAATACTACTTAGTTCCGTTTGTCAGATGTGGGCCTGCTACAGACCCCGACTAGGTAGGCGACTGCCCAGGAACAGTGGACCTGGAACAGGGCCCACAGTCCAGGCCCAAGGGCCACCCAAGTGGGTCATAGCAGGCGAACATGTGCTCATGCCACCATCCCGGCTCTGGTGCAGGGGTCACAATGACCAGCTGTCATGGCTGCCCATTATTGGCATCCATGGCTGCCATTATGGCAGGGGGTGGAGCACCGGTCGCAGTGTGGGGTTGGGGCTCCCCTCCCCAGCCCGGTTGATTGGTGGGAATGTTTAATCAGTCCCCTGACCTGGCCCAGCAAGGGGGGGGGGGCTGCACATTTATTAACATCCATCATGAGAAATTTTGTCTTGCAATACTGCATATGATCAGCTCTGAGTCTTCTAATGCTTTCACTGCATACTTCTGTAGGTGAGGTTTTGGGATATTGGGTGAAAACAGACATGACACTAACCACCTTTTAACCTCCCTTAGTGGTTATTTATGCATGTTGCAGGGCTGTATTGGTGCCCTATGCAGCCCTGAAACATGCATAAATGACCACCAAGGGTGGTTAAAGCATGGTTAGCATCATGTCTGTTTTCACCCTTGTTCTAGACTTATATTGAATACTCTAGCCATCCTATCTGTATAGTTGAAACAGACTTTTCAATAGACAGTTGTAGAGTTTCTTCTTTTTTATTTGCAGCTGTGCTTTTTAATGCTCTTGTTTTAAATATGGCTACCCCACAAAATGGTCACTCATTGCTTATAATCTTTAGAGATTGAAGTATTGGGAAAACTTCCATGGGACCCCAAATACGATAGCAGCCCTTATGACACTCAGCATGGAACTCGCTCCCTCCGGATGTTAATCTCATTAATTCCCTCCTCACCGTCAAAAAGAACCCGGAGATTTATTTATTTATTTATTTATTGAAATCCTCCAGAGTGCTTTAAGAGGAATCACTGCTGGTTCCCCTTGATGCATTTTCCCTTCCCCTTTTAATCTGTTTTGAAATGGATCTAGCTTGGATTTTATGCTTATTTGAAATGTTACTGATGTTGTGAAACACCCCAAGCACCATCTAATTGTGGGGGTGCTATATAAATAATTGTTGAATTATTATTACTAACAGCAAGCTACGTACTGTGTGTTAGCACAGCATTTGAAGAAGATTGGCAGAAGTCAACAGGCCCAGATGTGATTACCAATTCTGCCAATGATTCATTCTATGACCCTGGGGAAAAACACTTAAACAATCTGGGCCTGTTTCTCAACCTGAAATACAGAGATAAGGATCCCTTACTATTTTTGTAAAGTGCTTTGAAAGATTCTCAACAGAGAGGTTTACAGATGCAAAGTAGTATGATTAATGCATGGCAAGAAGACTGTACTGCAATGGGTGATCTGTGGGTAGCAGTGAGGGCTCAGTCCTCCCAACTGGTTCTCTTCCTACCTCTCTAATCACTCCAATGTCTCCCTTGCTGGTACCGCCTCTGCTTCTCTTCCCCTTTTGGTGGGAGTTCCCCAGGACTCTGTCCTGGGCTCCCCTCTCATCTCCATTTACACCCTGTCCCTCGGCAAGCTCATCAAATCTCATGGCTTCTAATACCATCTGTATGCGGACGACCTTCAACTCCCTCTCCACCTCATCCAGTCTCGTATCACTAACTGTCTCTCAGACATCTACACTTAACTTGGATGTCTCAATGACAACTCAAGCTTAACATGTCTGAAACTAAACTCATCTTCCCCACAAAAACTCTCTCTCTCTTTTTAACTTTCATTCTCTATTGACGATGTCACCAGCCAATCTGTCCACCAGGCTTGTAGCCAAGGATTCGTTTTTGACTCCTCCTCCTCCTTTACACCTCATGTTCAATCTGTTGCTACGGCCTGTCACTTCTCTCTACATAGTATTGCTAAAACTTGGCCCTTCCTTACAGCTCCCACCGCTAAGACCATCGTCATCTTGACTCTAATTCTGACTCTAGTGTTTTGACTACTGCAACCTCTTCCTTACTGACCTTCCCTGTTTCAACCTTGATCTGCTCAATTCTATTCAACTCAGTTGCCAACTTGCCTCGGTCACCAACCTCACCCACCAATATGATTAAGTTCAACCCCATCTCTCTTCCCTCCACTGGGTCCCTTTTGCATCTAGCACAAAATTCTTGTTTTCACCTTCAAGGCTCTTCAGAGCCTTGATCCCTAACTTTCTGTCCTCATGACTCACTACATTCCCAACCAGGAACTTCACTCCTCCTATGCCACCACCCTCACCCGTCCCAGAGTCTCTTGCTCCTTAAGCCATCTTTGCTCCTTCTCCCATGCTGACTTCTATGCCTGGAACTCCCTCTTTGCCATGTGCTCTGCTCCCACCCTCATGATCCTTCCTAAAAATCTACCTCTTCTGCCAGGCCTCAGCACCCCCATAGATTGCTCCTTTGTGCTTCTCCATATACTAACTGTCCCATCCTTCAGAATCCCCCTTCTTCCTTGTAACTAAGCTAAGCAGCTGCACCTGGAACTTCTCAGCTTGTGTCCATCCTCTGGTCTCCGCCTCCCTTTGTCCATTCTAGAGTGTAAGCCCTTGGAAGGCAGGGACCTGTCTTTAATCATGGCCATTCAGTGCTAGGAACATTATTGGTGCTATAACAACAACAAACAACAACGAGTAATGGTAAGTACTTGCAGGTTTGAACAACACATAAAACAAAGCCATGGAGATGTGCATCATAACATTATAAAGTTTATTGATCATCCAGCTTTTTAATAAACATCTTGAAACATAATCCAGTACACTTTGTCAAGAAATTGGAGCCCTGAATTACACAATAGGCCACTACAAAATATAGGATTTTAATTTCAGGGGGAGGGGGAGGTTGGTGAAAACTTACACCAGGACAGTGAAGAGAAAGTAAAAATAATCTAATAATCGAAATGATGTAATACATCAAACAGAAAATAAGGAACATTCAATGGGAGCGGGGGGGATCAAACAATAACGACCAGACAATACTGAGATTTTTGTTCAGTTACTTTTTCTCCTGCTCACGTATTTGTCTTTAAAGTAAAACAGTGGAGTAGCACTGCCACAGCTATTTATATTTTCCTATGTGGAAATATTAACTGAGAGACATTAAGAACCTGATAATCCATTTCACCATGCAATGATTTTTAGTGTTGCTTCTTGTGTAAGATGTTCATAAATCAAGCATGCGGTATCATCCTTTTGATTTGTAGTAGGAGAGGAAAGAGACCAAACAGAAGCGCAGCTATACCATAAAAGGGATTTTATGCTGATCTGATCTTAGTATCAATCTGATACTAAGGTTGAAATAATTAATTGATTAATTGGTCAGATTCATCAACTAATTCATCATTAATCTCTGATCATAAAAAAAAAAATTAAGATTAAAATTTTAAATTTACATGTTTTTCAAACATGAAACATTTTAAGTTCTTGTAAAAAAAAATTAAAAGCATTTTGAAAAAAAGCACCAATATCTTAGCAGTAACAAAAAAATAATGAATTGTGTTGTAAAATATGTTTTGAAGTCATTTAGTTCCCCACCTAATCCCTGGATCCACCCCCTAATCCCTGAGTGTGTACCCTCATATCCCCTGCCTTCCCCTGAGCCCACTCTTTCAGTGCTTGAGAGTCAGGACTGGATCTATGGGTCAGATGTTGGAACTGGACAGAGGTCAAATAAAAACCAACCATGGCCAGATTGGCACAGAGATTCCCCCGACTCATTTAGATGATCCCTCTCTTGTCCAAGTGCATAGATTTGACTTTTACCTTGTGTTCACATACACTTGACTCATTTAGCGCACCCTAGTATCCCATTGCGCAGCCATCCCCACGGGGATCAGATCCTGCCCACAGAACATCACTTTTGGGAGACAAAGACCCCCAAGACTTCCACCAGTCTCCTTTAGTGATAATCTGACCACGTCCAAACATGCTTCTGTTGTGTCCAGTCCTGGGCCACCGCACAACATGACCTCTGGCCCTCAAGTCTTCTGCAACAAACCGTGGGATACCATCTTCCAGCTCCAAGTTCCATGTACCTGCTGTAGAAAACACTAACGTTCAGCAACCGCTACGGATGAGCCATGTCATGGGAGCAATCAAGCACAGTTCTATCTACCCTGAAAACCAACTCTAGTCCAAAGGAATAAGAATGGAAGTAGACTACTGTGCTCACTGCCCACTAGACCAAATGCTGATCCCACTGAAGGCAATAATAAAACTCCCATTGATTTCCAATAGGACAAGGATTTGGCCATGAAATTCAGTAATGACAGAGCTCTTCCAGATAAATCAAGAGGAATATTGTGGGTAGCTTTAACAAGGATGAGAGGGAACTTGGGGTCTACCTTTCCTTACATATCTATGCAGAAAGCGACTCTGTGGTCACCAGAGAGGTATTTCTGACATATGAACTCTTGTACAGTGTGGTAAACTAATAACAACCCACTGAAAAGTTCCCCCGGATAATGTGTTTTCAGATTCAGAAAATTACACCTCAGCTGTTTCTTTCTGCATTAACAGGCCACAACAAGTAGCAGTCATTAATAAATGGGTTGATAACTTTCCAACAGATTACCACGTGGCACAAGTGTTCTTCCTATGATTTCCTATGATTTCCTATGTCACAAATAACTCTATAGAGACCCATCATGGGGTGCTTTCTGTGCCTTTTATAGCCTTTACTTGTAACATCTGGAAGTACCCCATAGTCTGTGTGTTCTTTGGTGTCATGAGCATTGGAAGTGCAAGGATCCTAGAAAGATATGAAAACAAGATTGGTACTGTCGTTCCCTTCTGCACCATCTGGTGCAGTGAAGCTTCCCCAGGAGAATCAGTTGTTACACCATTTTAAAAAGTGTAAGGTGGCCCTTAAGTGCACTTCCCCTGGATACACTGTTGCTCCTCAGACAGAATGGGTATAAACAGATGGGCTGCAACCCTGGTTCTGGTCCTCCTCACCCCTGGGTGGCCCATTTGTCTAAACCCAGGCTGGCAGAGCAGAAGCGGAGCAGAAGTCCTGCTTGCAGTGCTCTGGAACATCCAGGAGCACCACCAGCAGAGCGGGCTGGCCAAACCCGGAACCCCGGCCCGAGGCAGAGCTGTGGTCTGCCTGCTCAGTGAACGACCACTGCAGCTCCACTCTTGGAGGGGGGTTAGCCCAGGCAACATCATAGAGTTGTGGGTGGCAGCCTAGAGCATTGGGTGTGGTGTGGTGTTGCAGAGGGGGGTGCTGTGTGAGTGGACTGTGGGCTGCGGCAGCCGCTGGGTCCATTAAAAACAAACCCAGGGAGGACTGGATGCAGGGGTGCACATCCAGAGCAGTCCGGGGGTGGCCAGTCCTGTGTCCATCTGAAGACGCCCAATGTTTCTAGAGCTGTGCCTTAGCATGGCAACCCACCAGCACCACCATCTCAGCACAGCAGAGCCTGCAATGTTCCTGGGGTTAAACTCTTCCCTTGGGTGAATTTAAAGAACTTCTAACGTCTTCAGTGGGAGCTGCACTCTAACCCATAGCTGGAAGGCTTCCTGACTGTGGCATTATCACCTGAGTACATCATCTGACGTGGAAATCAACCATAGGCCTGTAGAGTCATTCTAACTCATGGTAAATTATTTATTTTTATTTGTATCCCACCCTTTCCCTTAGGCTCAGGGTGGCTCACATTTCAACTTATTAACAGTAGCAATTAACATCTACCCATTAACTTTAAACTAATTAACTCAGCTAGAAATCATCACAACAGCCCTGTGACATAGGTTAGGCTGAGAGATCTGTGATGAGCCCAAAGTCACCCAGTGAGTTCATGGCTAAGGCAAGTCTTGAACCAGGACCTCCCCCTACAACTCGGTCCTAGTACTGTGCTCTTAACCCCTTCACCACATTGACTCTCGTCATGTATTGTTTAATAGATGGAGTGTTATAAAAACTATACTGGCTGGCCACACTTGCTCCTGGGGAAAAAAATTATGGATGCAGTTATTAGCAAGATGCAGAAAGAAACTACAGGCTAATAGCAGGAAAATGTGATCCCATTTTCTAGATGTAGGAAATCTGTTTGTTTGAAATTATGCAGGATGGACTCTCTCTTCGCACAGCAATATGCTGAATCAACATTCAGATTACAGGATGCTGCTGAGTAAATGTAGAGAAATTGCAATCAATTTCCAATATTACCCCAATCCACAATATTTCTCATATCGTGTTTCTGATATTTCATATCACTGGGTAAGGCTACATGAGATGATAGCGCCCACACTGGACAATCTTACCCCACATTAGCCCGCGATGCAGCTGACATGTCAGGCTGGCGCCACCAGATGTTTGCCCACTTCCACCCCAGGGCAGGCGGTCGGTTGCTACATAACACGTCCGCCGGAAAAGGCCAATACCACATCTTGGGCTATTGTTGCCCCACCTGGGCAATGTGTGGTAATGGGCCACCTCCCATCTCGGTCGACCCATGTGCCTGCCACAAGGTGAGGTCCAAGGATCAGGCCCGGAGGAGCACACTCTTCCCACCCATTCAACAGCTGATCTGGGGAGGGGTAGAGGAGCTCCCCCCCCAGTCAGCTGTTTAGTGAGCAGGGAGAGTGCCTGCGCTTCTCTGGGCCTCCCCTCCTCCAATCAGCTGTTTAGCAGGCAGGGAGAGCACCCACATTCCTCCACCCCTTTCCTTTCATCAGCTGTCTAGTGGCAGTGGGCCTGATCCTGCAGCACAGCAGGAGTCCGGGAGTCCAGCCCTATGTTTATTTATTTATTTATTTCGTGGATTTATACCCCGCCCCTCCTGCAAAAGCAGCCCGGGGCGGCTTACAACAATAAAAACATAATAAAATTTTTTTTAAACATCCAATATAACAATATTAAAACAGGGCTAAAAATAATGAATAAGATAATAAATAGTAGATCAGGTGGGGAAGCTAAAAAACCCTCACCCTACCCTCCCACCCTCCCCAAAGGCCTGGGCGAACAGCCAAGTTTTGCAACTTTGCCGGAATGTCAACAGGCTAGGGGCCAGGCGAGCTTCCTCCAGAAGGGAGTTCCAAAGGTGCGGCCCGGCCACTGAGAATGCCCTCTCCATTGTGGCTGACTTCTCGGCCAGGGTGGATGGGCTCGTGATGGCCACAGGTGAGCTGCTCATTTGAACTGCCCTCCCAGGCAGCCCTGTCTCATGTGGCTTTATCCATTGGCTCTGTAGGGAGCCAATATTGGCTGTACTGTATATTGCATTCGTTGCAATTGTACAGTAGAGTGCGGAGTCTGTGTCTCTATAACAGGGGTAGGGAACCTTTCCCTCCCAGGGACCACTTTGAAAATTAGCGCAAGCTCTGAGGGTTGCAGAGAAGTTGCAGAGAAGTTGGGGGCAGGGTGGGGTGCACTTAGGAAGAAGAGGGTCCAGAGCATGGATCTGTGCATCCTGCCTTCATCTCTTCTCCCTTATCTTGAGCTCAGTATTTCAGTGGTTGGGGGCAGGAACTAGATCCAGGGACCAGATCCAAGAACTGAAAAGAGGTCACAAGAAACTAACTGCAGGTCACATTTTGCCCCCGGGCTTGAGGCTTCCCACCTCTGCTCTATAAGTACAACTGGTGCATTCGAGAGAGCAATTTGTCCAAGAGTCTTGACAGCAAACATTCTTATCTGCAGACTGGGTCACTTCCCTTGTGAATGAGTAAATTAAGAATCTTACTTCTTTTTAAATGTTCCAGATAAAAACGTGGTGCATCTAAAGCAGCTTGAGGATTCATACCAAATTCAAGCATGTTGAGTAGAACCTTCAGGAAGCACAAACAAGCAAAACATTAGACCAACGTATGAGCGCAAAAAGCAACAACAAGGAAAGCTCTTTAACAAAAGACATGTTCTTGGGAAGGAACGTGTCAGCATGTATAAACCCCACAACAGTACACAGGGATAAAGCCCATGGGAAAGGGGTAAAGAACTGCTTTAGGCTAGGGGAGCTACACAGCTCTCTGCCCATGAAAAGTTTGCTTGTGCTGGAGAATGTAAGGGCTGGAGACCCCACTCATTCAGGGGCTGTTCGAGGAGGAGGAGACTCTGAACTCCTCAGGGCCTGACTGCCCCTGCTGCTGTGCCTCAGCTTTCAACTGTGCTCGGGAAGGAGGATTGGACTCCTTATCACAAAGGCTCCATAAGAAGCAGGTTTGGCAGGCTAGTCTCTGACGTCTCTGAAGTAAGAGAGGCTGGGATCCAACCAGGGAAACTTCCAGTGCAGACTTTCCCCTGCTTTGCTTTCTGTTTCTTGTATGCTTCCCTTTCATTTTAGACTGTTTATCCCTGACCTAATTGGGGTTTCAAAGACTGAAAAGTGGCCATAGGACAGGCTAGAGATTCCCCTACTTCAGGATCCAAGGTGACTGAACAATACACTTAGCGTACCCATGCACAAGCACAGTTCTTGAGGAACATACACAACTACAGCAATACGCTGCAAAGATCTCCTGTGACAAGGGGTGATTTCAGACGTGACGGGGCGCCTATTGGCCCTGTCACGGAATCACCTTTTAATTCCCCGCTGGAATCAAAACGGCCCGTCAACAGACGTGCCAGCTGATTCCGGCGGGGAATCTGGGGAGGGGGCGGGGCTGCGCGGCGCAACGTGAGGCCACACAGCCCCACTCCCCCACGCTCCCCGGGCCGGCCGCCCTCCGGGATACAGGTGGGCGCAGTGGTCAATCCGGCCGCTGCGCCTGATTCTGTCCTGGGGTCTAGACCACGGCCCGGAATCAGCGGTGGTAACAGACATTACCGGCCGCCAATTCCGGGCCATGGTTCAATTAACCACGCTTTCGGAGATGGTGCCCGGACCATCCGCGAAAGCGTGGTTATTTTGCTCACCACCGGTGGTTCACCGTGGTGAACATCTGGTGGTGAGCAACCAGATGTTACGCAACCATCCGCCACCACAAGGGATTGTCCGTGGTTGACCGTGATCACGTAACGTCTGAAAATACCCAAGGAATTAATTCATAACCATCTTCCAAAAGCACCAAGCGGTCAAAGGCCTGAAGATAACTACAGAGTGGAAGCTGTGGCATGGAGAAAGGAAGCTAGAAAACAGACTGCTGCACTAGAACAAATGTGACCAAGCCAATTTTTTTTTAAAAAGATTGGGTTCTGAAATTTAATTGAAAATACGCAGGCTATGAAATTTAAGGTTTTATTACACCTTTGCCAGAAAGGTAAAAGTCTGCTTGAGTTTTATGCCCCACAGCTTATATTTTTTCAGAAGTAATTACAAGTCATCAGGAAATATAAGTCAACAAAAAATCATAAGTCAACAATCATAAAATAATACAAATTTGTATTTCCATTGGTACATGAAACCAACTCTTGGAAAGCCCTGGGCAACTAATTTCTCCCTTTCTCCAATTAACATTCTCATTCACTTTATCTTTGAGGCATCCAACACTGGCCATTTTTAAACGGGCACAGTTGGGTGGGAGAATGGGGGGGGGGATCGCCGGGATGAGTGTACGCCCCTACCCACGCATGGTTTGGCCTGCCCCCACACAGAGCATCCCGGATTTTCCCCCGATGTTCCATGTGTGGGCATGAGTTGGTGGTGCGTGGGTCATGGGAGCGAGTGCCCACCCACGTCGCCTTGACGGGCATTCGGGTGGGTGGGGGATGGGTGGACCTGCGTAGGCACATCCTGTTTAAAAACGCCCATTATTACTTCATCAAGTAACAAAATCAGGCCACCCCCTAAAAAAAGAATCCTAGTGATCCAGGAAGGAACTATATTTTCCACCACCACCAAGTGAATGGGCAACTCCTAGAATGATGACTACAAGTACCAAATTCAATTTGCAACAGTTTCTTAAAGTTCATTGCTAAAATACTTCAATAAATTTGAAAATCCTGAAAATGAACAAAAGAACAGGAATAAACACAAAGTTAATCCGGATAAAAATCAGACCAATATTCATATGCTTTTCTGCATTAATCATCTCTGCTAACTACCTTCGTCCCAAATTTCAAACAGATGTTTAAGTAAAGGGCACTAGGAAAACACATTTCTGTCAGATTTGAATATAAAAACTTTTACCTGATGTTTACACATTGATTATAAAGAATGACACCCTTTAACATGTCATGATGAAAAATTGAACTGGACTGATTGTTGATCAGTCAGAAAAGGAATACTATGTAAAGACCAGCAAGGTCACTGCTCCCATATGCTGTAGGTTTTTTGGTCCTTGCTGAGGACATGTGTATAATCACACAAAACAGGGCTCCACATAAGGCCCTCTTTACTCTGGATCTACCCACCTGTCTGAACGGTGGCCGCCAGATGTTTGCCCCGGGTTGAGCCGGGGCAGCTCTGCATAGTATCATCTCCGGAAATGTGGAGCATGCCGTGAAGATTAACCCAGCCCAACGGGCTCCCATGGGCTGCCTCCTGTGTGAAAGGCCCCATCACCGCCAAAGTCACAGTGCTGGCAAGGACAGGGCCCCCAGAGGAAGTTGCTGCCTGCTTCCTGTCAGCTGTTGGAGCAGCCAGAGGTGGGGGGGGGAGGGTGTGCACCACAGCCACCCACCCATCAGCTGATGGAGCGCACCCCGGGGAGGATGAGCAGCAGCCCCAGTGTGTCCCCAGCTAGAATGGCTCCTCATGCAGCCAGGGACACCAGGGCTGATCCTCCTCCTCTCTAGGGTCTGCTTCAACAGCTAATGGCTGAGTGGCCGGGGCTCACGCACGCACACACACACCTTGTTCCAACAACTGACAGGCAGGTGGCGGTAGCTTCCTCCAGGGGGCCCGATCCTGCTGCCGCTGCAGTGGGATCCCAGGGTTCTGCTTGTGTGTTGGGCTTTCCGCGTTACACTGGAGCGGCAGATCTGTGTGGCAGCTGTCTGTGCACCTCGGGACCCACACGTGGGCCGGCCTGCCCATTTGTAGGGCTCTCCACACTGTCCCTACAGGTGGCTGTTGGGCGGAGCCTCATGGAGCAGCTCCAGACTCCCAACCTCCATGATAACACCCTATGAAATGACACACTGCTAAAGAACTGAAAAGCCTTCCCCTTATTCTGCAGAACATCAGCAAACACATTACCTGAACGTGTCCTTGCGGCTGCATGAAACCTCCCATGACTCCAAAAGAGCACAGCAGTTCCCCAGTGTCTGCAGTAGTAGCAAGAGCAGGAATAATAGTATGGTATGGCCGCTTCTTCGGTGCCAGGCAGTTTGGGTGTCCAGGACTTAGTGAGAAATTGGCTCCTCTATTCTGAAAATAAATACAAACAGATGCAATGAACAAACACAACCATCTGCTACTACTGCTTATCATTTCTACTGCGCTGCTTTACAGTCACAGATTTTCAGAGACAGGGCCCTGTCCAGTGGGCTTACAAGCTAAGATGGACATAGGTGAGGGGAACGTAGGGAAAGACAGACACACACGCATTCCCATTTTACAGATGGGGAACTGAGGCTGAGAGATTGTGACTTGCCCAAGGCCACACAGTGAGTTCATGGCTAGGATGGGGTTCAAACCCTGGCTTCTCAGGTCCAAGTCCAGCACTTTATCCACTGGCTGAAAGAGAATCACAGGGCTTAAAACAATGGTGCACAATCATCCTCCTAGATAATCAATGGCTTGTCAAACTTTTGATCAGTTAACATAGACAAGCATGGCATCCCCGAATGATACCAAGAGCTGTACATGAGTGAGAGGGGTAATGTTTAAGGACTGCTATTTAAGACATGGGCTGAAAGCATCTAATGAGGCCCTTGAATACAGGCAGGTGATGCGAATGTATACAAATGAAGCCATGCTGTGCTGGAGAAAAACTCATGAGCACAATGACAGGTCAAAACAAACACATGTTAAATGCAAGGAGCACATGTAATATTATAGCAAATTACGCTTGAATTACCCTCCATAAGCAAAGCCTTCAGCAGAAACTACACAGAGTGTATCACACCCATATAGATAGAAGGTATATATGAACTATACACATGTACAGTACGCAAAACTATAAACTAGATACACTGCAACACAGCCTCTGGATGCTCAAACACTTGCTGCTAAGTATCCCTCTGGTACTGCATGTAGGTAAATGCAATGCTATCGTGTTGGAAAAAAGTGGCAGCTCTGAGGAAAACAAACAGTAGTTAGGAGGGCTATATCAGCCCACTGTGTGGTTCAGTACGATCATAACCATACTCCTGTCTGGTGTTGGGGTAATCTCAGAGGGAACTATTGTCATCATCATTATTTATACAGAAGCAAGTAAAATTTTATTAAAGCTGTAAGCCACATGGCCAACACAACTTGAACCAGAAAATAACCAAACAATAACCAAACATAACATTAACAATTAAGAGCAATAACAACCATATGATAACGGGAGTATACAAAAATCGCATTATCCAAATCTGAAATCCCAGATTCCGGATTCCAAATGATTCAAAGATGATTTAAAATGTTAACAAAGCTATAAAAGCAGCACGCTCAATACTCAATAGCATCATAGCAACAGGGAATGCAGCCACCCAGAGTGGGGTAATCAAGAGGAATCAGCTATAATGTTTATCATGTTATTCCTATTTCGGGCCTTCTCAATCCTATGGGCAAAAATAGCCACCAGCTTGGATCTAACCGAGTCATGATCACCTAACAAATATACGAACGGATGGATTTTAGAACATGCCAGGTCCCACCTAAGAGCATCCCAAAGTTGTTCGCGATATATATTATATAAAGGGCAATCCAGGAAATAAAGGGCCAGATCCTCAATCCCACCCCCACAAGGACACAACCGTTCTGCATATGGGGTACCCTGGTATCTCCCTAGCAGGACCGCCATACACATCAATTGCAGTCTCACTCTGGTGAAGGCTTGTCTCAACCTAAAATCAGTGAGAGAATGCATATATGTGGCCCCTCCCTGTGCTGGCATCAGATATTTATACAGTGGGGAAGACCCAGACCCAGCGGCTAAAGCTCTCAGTGTTTGCGTATCAGTATACTTAATGCGTTGTTTTAGCATCCTAATAATATGAGTGCCAGAATATCCCTGCAAAAAGGAAACAGAGAGTCCCAACGAGGCAAGACGCGCCTTAACTGCCACCCACCAGGGATCTGACCCGCATTCCGAGTCAAGTTGTTTTTCCCTCAAGGCTACAGAAAGTAAAGAATCTACTGGGGTGTCCCTGATCCGTACCCAGAATTTCAGAAGGCGGGTCTCAGCGATGGCATTCAGGGACTGATGTCCTAATTCCAGTAGTATGATAGCAGAATGAGCTGATGGAGGGAGTCCCAATATCCTCTTCCAGAATTGATTAACCACTGGAAGTAATCTTTTTAGGGCCTGGGCATCATAGCCCCAAATTTGAACCCCATACAAGAGCCTTGCAACCACTTTAGCCTCAAATATCCTCTGAACCGCCCTAAAACAATGCTGCCCGAAACGATAGAAAAAGCATTGAATAGCCCGGGCTTCTATTTGGGTCTTAATTCTAATCGATAACATATGGGCCTGCCAAACTCCATTATCTGTCAGGGTAACCCCAAGGTATTGGCATGTCCTCACTTGCTCGAGACTATGACCCTGTATTATCCACCTATATCTCTTGAAACGCTTTGCTATTACCAGGGTTTTTGTTTTACTATAGTTGATAATGAGGTTCTTGTCCAGACATCTGGACACGAACTTGTTCAGAGATCTTATCAGGTCCTGTTTGGTAAGTGACACTAACACCGTGTCATCTGCATACATCAGCAGATAGAGTGTAACTGGGCCTATCCTTGGAGGATGGAATCTCTCTGCATCTTTATGATCAATTATCAAAGAATTAACATATATGTTAAACAAGATAGGAGCAAGCAGACACCCTTGTCGAACCCCTCTGAAGGTCTGTACTGGGGCCGACAGTCTGCCGCTCAGTGGCATTCTAACCCTCAGTGATGTCCCAGAATATAACAATTTTATCAGGGCTAATAGCCCTATCTGCAGACGATCAAGTTCAGACCATAATTTAGATCTGCTAATGGTGTCAAAAGTAGATGACAAATCAATGAAGGCCAAGAACAACGTACGTTTCCGCCGCTGGTATTTTTTAATTAAATGGTGGAGGATAAAGGCCTGTCCTATAGTGGAATGGTTAGGTCTAAATCCGGCTTGTTCTTCAGCCAGAATACCTTCATCCTGACACCATGACTGAAGGCGATTTAAAAGGAGTCTAGCGTAAATCTTAGAAATAATGCAAAGACGAGTGATTGGTCTGTAATTAGAGGGAACAGCTCTATCGCCCTTCTTATATATAGGAAGCACAATACTAGATTTCCAGGAATCGGGGATAAGTGTTGCACTATTAATTAATGTGAACAGGTGAGCAATGGCACAGACCCCCCAATAAGGAAAGATTTTAAATACCTCTCCTGGTATATGGTCTGGTTCTGCCACTTTGCCTCTTTTTAAACCCTTAATAGTCTCACCTATCTCAGTCAGGTCTACCAGATCCCAATGCGGTAGGTTGTCCTCCACATGAGTCAGAAGCCTACATTCGATGTTGAGATCCTCAAATATTCTGGTGAAATATTCTACCCAACACGTAGCAGGGATCTTTACTTCCTTCAGCACATGTCTCTGTTGCCCAGAGTTATTTACCAGGCTCCAAAAGGTACAAGTATCTTTCCTATCCACTGCATCCTGCAAACATTGGAGCTTGCGATATTCCTCTCGCTTAAGTGACAAGATGGTTTTATATTGCTTCCTCAAGACCCTATACCTATCAAGGCAGGCCACATCATTCCTTAATTTTAAGTTTCAAACTGCATTATTTATACAGCCTCAGCAATGTGCCTAGTGCTGAACAGTTGTAACTAGAGACAGGTATCTGCCCCCCAGGGGTGTAAATTACTTCTTGGATGGACAAGGAAGGGGATCAAGGGATCAACATAAGCAGAGATAGGGCTACTGTCAGGGTTGGGCCTTGAACCCACAACCTTGGGGCTTGAATGGGGCAGTCTTTGCCTTCTGCACCACTGGCTAGTCTCTGCAGGAGTTGGCTTCCCTCCCAACTCTGGTACACTCTCTCTTTCTCTCTCTGTCTGTCCCACTTACACCTGTTAGAGGGTGTGAACCCACCTGCCACAGCCCGATTGGCTCTCTGCACTATTTAAGGCGGCTGTGGCACTTATGTTAATCTGTCTCTGACTCTTGCTCTGCTCACTTCCATTGTTGTACCTCTGTAGTTTGTGCTCTGCTTGCACTTCTGCTTTGTGTCAGGGTTCTGTGTTGGTGAGTCTTAGTGTTCTGTTAACCCCTTTGTCCCCTTAGTTTTCCTTCACTGTGTGTTCTGCTTTATATCTTGCTTGGACTTTGTCATGTCTCCATGTTGGTTTGTCTTCCTCATGTCCTGAGTCTCTCATATTGTGCCTTGTTCCCTAATGGTCTATCATTCTGTCATCTGTTTGTCAAGTCCTGTGTTTGTTCCTTGTTCCACCCTGTAACCCTGTTGCTCCCCCAGCTCTGGTTCCCCAGCTCCCTGTCCCTTGACCTCAATGATGAGCCATAAGCTTTCTTAAGCCAGCTTGTCTGGTTCTTATGCTGAGCATTCAGTCTCCCTGATATTGGAGAATGGCTGAGAGGTTTCCTTGTTTGATCTGTGGGACATCCCCTGTTCCCTTCAACCCTTTCCCTCTTACCTGCCCTTCTCTTCTCCCCTTTCCTTGGTTCCTGGCCCTGCAGCCTGACAGATACGTTCATGAAGTCCACAAGTAGAGAACTTCAGGTGCACCTGCTTAGTTTTGTAGATATATGTGCTTAGTTTACCCTAGTAGTTTTTTCAAAGTAGGCATGCACAAAGAGTTTCACAGGGGGAGCAAGGCAAAGCTGCTATAAGTGCTCTCACAGCGCTGCTTGTTCCATAACATGTCTCTCCTTGTGGCCAGTGCCTGTAACCTAGAACCTTCAGTCTGTACGTGTGTGTGTGTGTGTGTGTGTGTGTGTGCGCATGCGCAGCTGCTGCTAATGCAATCCCCTGTGGCAGGGCTTTCCTGAACAACCGATGCTTCTGACCAGTACAGAAGTCATGGCATGCATGGATGGGGTGCCTGGAAGAGCCACCAATACAGTCCTTGCTGTGACCTATATATAACAACTCTACACCCCAGACCTGTTCACATGGGGTATTTTCAGATGTTACGAGATCACGGTGAACCACGGTGAATACCCACCTGTGGTCACCGTGTCTCGAACGTCTGTTTGGCAGCCGCCAGATGTTCGCCACGGTGAATACCCACATGGGGTCAATTTGAACCACGCTTCCCGGGCTAGCCGGGGGAATGTCCTGGGAAGCGTGGTCAAACGGACCCCGGGCAGGGACCAACGAAAAGTAACGTCTGGCCGCTCTCCACGGCCCGGGATCACCGGCGGGATCCCGGGCCGTGGCGCATTCAGCTGGACGCGGCGGCCGCATTGGCCCCGCCGCCCACCCGTCTCCTCGGAGGGCGGGCGGCGGGGTGCGTGGAGGGGGCGGGGCCATGCGGCCGCACGTTGCGCCGCACGGCCCCGCCCCCTCCCACATTCCCCGCCGGGATCCCCCCGGCACGTCTGATATGGCGTGACGGGGTGACCCCGGCGGGGAATGAAAGGGTTGTTTTCGGTACGGGGCCAAGCGGCCCCGTAACGTCTGAAAATACCCACGTATGTACCCATACCCAGTCATGTAGAGAGAATACATTCCCCACTTACATTTTAGACAGCATTTCCCTCCAACCTTGGTTAGCTTGTAAAAGTTTGCAATGAAGGTCTGTAGAAGTTTTCCTCATTCTCCTCAAGAATCTACCCTTTCTCCACTTCTTTCTGCCACCTCTTTCACTTGCCTTCCTGTGTAGCTGTTGTGACATCTTGTGGCATAATTTGAAGCAGGCATTCTAGCTGAATTCTGGCATTTCAGAGGGAGTGTCCATGGTACATAGAACATCGCATAGCAATGTTTTGTATGGAAATCCTTGTCGTTTGCATAACACAGAAATAGTTAACATAACATGAAACAAAACAAAATAGAAAAGACCGAACAAGGCAGGAGATCTGAAAACTAATGGGAAAATAAGAAAAGAAAGAAGACACACACAGATTTATTAGAGTATCCAAGCAAAAGTGTTGAAAGACTGTGAGTGACAACAAACAGGAATGCCCATAAGATCACAGGCTCAGCCTTTATATAAATTGCTAATCAAGTTATATGTTTTGAAGGTTTCCTGATCTTTAATATTTCAACAGTTGTTCAGTGCAACTAGTCAAGTTCACAGTCCAAGATGGAGACTCTCTTTGTTGTTGTTTTTACATCTAATGTGGTAGGTGTGAACTAAACTTATTTATTTATTAATAAAATGTATAAGCCGCACCCTCCTGCTAAAAACATCTCAGGGTGGCTAACAACATTTTAAAACACATATTAAAATAGACAACACACCAAATTACAATTAAAACAACCTAAAAAACCCCAAATTAAAACAATCCATGCCCAAACCCACCCTAACCTCACCTGCCCCCATCTCCCTATGTAAAGGTACGGTGGAACAGCCAGGTTTTGCATTGCCTACGGAAAGAGGGGAGTTCGGCGGTTAAGCAGACCTCCAACGGGAAGTTCCACAGCTGCGGTGCAGCCACAGAAAACGCCCTCCTTGCAGTCGACGCCCAGGAAACTTGGGGGACCTTGAGGAGGGTGCCTCTAGCTGACCACAGGGGCCGATCCAGGATCTGGAGGGTGAGGCAGTCCTGCAGGTAGGTGGGGCCCAGGCTGTTTAGGGCTTTAAAGGTCAGCGCCAACACCTTGAATTGGGCCCAGAAGACTATCACAGCCAGGGCAGAAAGTGAAGCACTGGTGTAATGTGCTCGCATCGGCCCATCCCCGTTAGGAGACGGGCCGCTGCATTCTGCACCAGCTGCAGTCTCTGAACACGCACCAAGGGTAGCCTCATGTAGAGTGCGTTACAGTAGTCCAGCCTCGAAGTAATAAAAACATGGACGATTGTGGCCAGAACTGAGTCCAAGACATACGGCCTAAGCCGATGTACCAGATGTAAGTCTCTCCCTTCGCCACAGCCGCCACCTGGACATCCAGGCAGAGCTGCGGATCCAGGAGTACTCCCAGACTCCAAACCTGAGACACCAGGGAAGGACAGACCCCATCAATGATGTGGGCCATCACTCCCCCATCTTTCCCCACAACCATCACCTCTGTTTTGTCAGGATTTAACTTTAGGCGACTCACCCTCACCCAATTCCCCACAGCTGACAAACACCGGGTAAGCACCGAGACCAGGGCCACAAGCACAGTCTCCGTGCCATAACCCGGACAAAAGACAAACTGCGAGGAATCAAGAAAACTGACCAGGTCCAAATGCTCCTGAAGCTGTTGAGCCACCATCCGTTCAATAACCTTGCCTAAAAAGGGAAGGTTAGAGACTGGCCGATAGCTGGTCACGACGCCAATGGCCAATGATGGTTTCTTGAGCAGGGGCCGCACCACAGCCTCCTTGAGACAATCTGGCACCCTGCCCTCCCCAAGGGAGGCGTTGACAATCCCTGCCAGCAACGGCCCTAGTGTCTCCCGGCTAGCCTTAACCAGCCAGGACGGGCATGGATCTAATTCACAATAAGTGGCTCAGACAGTCCCAAGAGCATCCCCCACATCCAAGGGCAACACATGCTGAAATTCATCCCACAGCTGGGTGGGACTTAGCGGATGCTAAGGCAGCAAAGAAAACCTTCTTTGCTGTCTGCACTGCAATGGCATAGGTACGTAACCAGACTCTATGCCACAATCAGTCAACTTCAGTACGCAAGTGATGCCACCTTCGCTCTAGCTGCCGCCCTTCCCACTTCAACCGCCACAACTCCTTCATATACCATGGGGACTTGCATTGTCGGCAATTTGGGAGCGGACGTCTGAGGGCCACATGGTCAATGACCTCTACCAGCATGGAATTCCACATGGTCACGAGGTAATCGAGTGAGTGACCAGCCTGGAGGAGATAATGATCCATTCATGACAAGGGCACTGTTGACACCTCCCCCGCTAACGGATCCCCTGTCTCAAGGCCGGTGCAAAATATCATGTCTAGGGTATATTCTCCAAAATGTGTGGGGCCCACCACTCTATTAGCAATAGCTCATTACCTAAAATAAAGGCTGGTCAGAAAATTTTTGTTATTATTTTTAAAAAGAAACTTAATCATATTAGCCCGTTACAAAGGCCACAGCTGATTCTGAGCCAGCTGATTCTTCCAGGAGAAATGCTTAATTTTTTTTAATTCTGAAGAATGACCATTTCTCCCAGGTTTTGGGAAAACCCTATTCCTTTTCCTGAAAGGAGAAGAGTCATTAATGAGTCAGAGAGAACAACAGAGAATACCTTATCTCTCCTATGGGAGGGGCTGCTCTGAATTAGCCTGTGGCAAACTATTTGGCAGGTCTGGCTCTTTAAGGCTGGAGAATTCAACCCATTGTACCACTGCCGACTTCCAAATCACTCTCCCTCTCACCTTCCTTTCTAATAGGGGACTTTACAGTAGTTTTCTGGGACAGATAACGAAACAGATGTGAAATCAGGGAAGTCCCAGAAAATCCAGAACACTTGAGAAGTATGTTTAAAAAATCTCTTTCACTTAGATAATTATGGACCAATTTTGGAGATGATGTATCAAGTGCAGCTCCAGTGATTCCACCAGCTTTGAAACTCTCTTTTTCCTGGAAATAACTAATTAAAGCAGAGCTAACCAACTCCTTCCCCGACTTGAGACAAATGAGACTGGAAGTCTAAACAGATTTATTGGATTGAGTGGACAATGAGGCTGCTTGCCCACATTCAGTTTTTTGTGTGAGATTCAACCTCACACGAAAACAGCACTAATGTGAGATTGCAGCATGTCTGTGTGCCCACGTTAATTTCTTTTGGGCTTTGGATCTGTTATAAAAAATAACGGATACATGTTCGCATTGCCCCCTCCCCAGGAAACCCTTGGAGGGGGGTTGAGGATACTAGGGGGTTTGCTGGTGGGAGGGTTGAGGACCTATGCCCCAGTCCCCTCACCAGGGAGCCCCCTAGGGAAGTGGTGCCAGCCAAAGCCCCTTTGCTGAGCACTGCTAGTTCTGGACAGGAAGAGGAGGGAGGGAGGATCCAAACCTCTAGCAGCACTCGGCAAAGGGGGTTTGCCTGGGCACTACTTCCCTAGGGGGTTCCCTGGTGGGGGAATTGGGGTATGGGTTCCTAACACCCCCCCACCAGGGAACCCTGTAGGGAAGCAGTGCCCAGGCAAACCCCCTTTGCTGGGCGCTGTTAGAGGCTTGAATCCTCCCTCCCTTTTCTCCCCGTCCATTAGTAGCAGCACCCAGCAAAGGGGACACTGCTAGATCAAATTTATTAACGTTAAATTTGCATGCACGCATGCAAACTTAACGTTAAATGCAACTCATGTTATTGACTGGGCTGGACTTTCCAGCCATGTCACCCATGATGAAACTCACGGATATTTCACTACCTGATGCAAAAAGGTGTGTGCCCACATTGCACAATCTCACATTAGACAGAAACAGATTGTGTAACGTGGGAAAGCAGTCACAGTCTTAAATTCATTCCAGCCGATTCTTTCTCCGCTGTTCCTGGACTCCTATACAGTTCTTTGGAATGAAGAAACATGCAAACTTAAGGACTGATCATATTCAACATTGAGGATTTTTCTGGAAACTGATCAATTAGAAGACACACTGAAGGAGTTTAACATGTTGAAGAAGGAGAATGTAAAAGCCAAGTATAGTATAGGATACGGTATAGCATTACACTCTATTGGACTTTTGAGACAGCTCTCATGCATGCTGAAACACATTTTACATTGGGAAATATTGTCTTACTTGTAAAGTAAAGCCACAGCCATTTGGTACCAGCCCTGTGCCAAAACCCATATAGTTGCTGTTGATGAAAGAACAGGCATTGCCTTGAGCATCCACCACTGTGAAATAAACTGTGTCTCTTCCCACTGGAAAAGCATTTCCATGTTTATATTTAACATTGGCCCTGAAACAGGAAAAAGAAAACCACTAAATTATCTTGTACAAAAATAATTATTTTATTTCCCTGTATAAATCATAGCCTGATAGTAAATCCTCCTCACTTAATTCATAGAAACAGGGTTGGAAGGAACCACAAGGGTCATTTAGTCCAACTCCCTGTTCATATGCAGGATAAGTACAACTACAATATTCCCAACAGATGGCTGTCTGGTCTCTTTTTTAAAATCTCCCTAGGCAACTTGTTCCACTGAACAGCTCTTCCTATTAGGATCCACACCCCCTCCCTGCCCCAGATATTTAACTGAAATCTACCTTCCTGTAATTTGAACCCATTATTCGGATGAGGGTAAGTTGCACCTGTGCTTCGGACTCTGCACTGGCTTCCACAAGCTTTCTGGGCACAATATGAGGTACTGGTTTGACCTTCAAAACCTTAAATACAGTTGATCATGAGGTACTGAGATGACTGTGGGACCTGGAACTGCTCTTGAATGATTCCGTTCGCTCCTGTCAGGGAGGTTCCAGTGGGTGGTGATAGGTGATTTCTCATTGTTCCCTCAGGACCTCCCCTGTGGCATACCGCAGGGTTCCATCTTGTCTCCTGTTTTGTTCAATGTGTATCTAAGGCCACTGGGTGGGATAGGGATAGGGGTTGGGGTGAGTCTTTTAAAGGGATTTGTGTTTTTAATTATTTAAGCTGCCCTGAGCGTCAGGGGAAGGGCAGCATAGTAATGCAAAAACTAATTAAATAAATAAATAAATAAAATGGCTTGGGCCCAACATGTTTGAAAGAACACCTTCCCCCCTATGTTCCATCATGATCCCTAAGGTCAACCGAGAACAGGCTCCTGTTCATTCCATCATAGCACCAAGTATGCACAGCCAAGGCCCACCGTGAGGCTCTCTCAGTGGCTGCCCCACAGCTCTGGAACTCCCTTCCTTTGGGAGGTAGCGCAAGACCTTCCTATTTGGCCAGGCATTTGGTGGGCAGGGATAAGCTTGTTGCAAGGACCTTTCTGGTCAGGATCATGGTGTGATGGCCGCACTCCACCATCACATACATTTCCACCCAATGTTCCTCATTTAAGAGTCATGGGGTTGAGAGGTATGGGGCTGAATCCTTTTCACCTCATTCACATGGGCAACCCTACTGCCTGCAAAAGAACTATCTCCATGTTTATACAGGTAATAATTCCATTCTATTAAGCATGTGTCTGACTTATGATGAGGTCTCCAGGATCACAGACTGGGCTAGCCACCAACATGCCTGGGGAAACTCCAGGGCAAACACCAGGATTGCCCCCAGAAAACGTGACGGTGACAGGTCCAAGGGGGCCTAAGTAGGCCGCTGTCACGTTTGTTAACACCCAGTGACTCTCAAAATGTGGGATAATGTAGGACCTAATATACATATAATTTGCATATATGCAAATCAGAGTAGTGTATTACGTAACAAGAGGCTGGGCTTTAAATAAAATAAGAAAGCAATCCATGCAATAATCTCACTTATAAACCAGACTTAAACCCTTGCCCTGACAGTCTTTATGCCCAAGCTCTATCACAGCACATCCCTTAACTGCTTGGTCTCCACACTTCCATGCCCAGTAGGCTTTACAGATTACACAGCCCTTCTTCTGACAATAAAGCTTTTCCCCCACTTTACCTGGGTGGATTCTCTGACAGATGAGATGCTATGAGGATTTTTCTCATGGGCAAGTGTGAGCAATAACCCATTACCTAACAGAGAGGCTGGTCAGAATTTTTCTGTTATTATTTTAAAAAAGAAAATTAACCACGTTAGCCCTTTACAAAAGCCAGGTTTGAACTCCTAGCCAGCTGTTTTTTCTCAAGAGAAATGTTTAGAAATCATAGCTCTATAATGTCACAATGGAGTTTGTTTTTTTAATTCCAAAGACTGACCATTTTCTCCCAGGTGCTGGAAAACCCTATTCTTTTCCATGAAAGCAGAAGAGTAATTGAGACAAAGAGAACAATAGAGAATCCCTTGTCTCTCATATGGGAGGAACTGCTCTGAAATAGTCTGGCACAAATTATTTAGCTAATCTGGCTCTTTAAGGCTGGTGAATTCAACTCATTATACCACTGATGACTTGCAAATTGCTCTCCTCTCACCCTAACTTTCTAATCCAGGACTTTACAACTGTTTTCTGGGACTGCAGGAAATATAACAAATGAAGTGTGAAATAAGGTAAATCCAGGAAAATCTGGGACAATTGAGAGGTATGTTCAGCCCTGACTCTTTTGGCTTAAGGTTGCTTTGAAGGAGGCAGCATGGCTCAGTGGATTGGCCACTGAATTAAAATTCAAGACCTGAGTTCTAATCCTCCTGGCTCTGCAACTGGCATAGATTTGACCTTGGCTAAATCATTTCTCTTCTATCTGTTTCATTTTCCTCGCCTGTAAAACTGGAATGATGATAATTTTCCTTTGTAAAACTCTTTAAGATCTATGCTGAAAGCCCTGTACAAACATAGTTCTTATGATTTCTTCATGAATGTCATGATGTCAGGAACTTCTTTAAGCCAGGAGACTCACAATAGTATCATGAATATTTCAATTTTCATTTTAAATAAGAATAATTTCAGTGTTCCCAGAACCCAAATGCAAACACTCATTATAAAATGATTTAAAATCAATCTTGTAATTTTAGAGGGGTTGCTTCATCATTTTTGAACATTTGAGTTGGCAACCTTATGAAAACTAGGTTTTCTTTTTTTAAAAGACAAAGAGCTATATAGATTCTAGCTTCCATTACACTAATATACACAAACTAACTTCACTGACATGAGTGGAGTAATGCCAAAGATAGCTCCAGACATCAAACTCTCCTCCAACAAGAGCAGCATCCTCAGAACCCAAATGCTCCCATTGATTTAACTTAAAAATAGCCAGATATCATATTGTAAAAGATAAGGCAGAACAACACAGGAAAGTTCCAAAGTCTGTAGTCCCTTTATGGCCAAGGTGATGTCTTGATCAATAAAGGCTTCCATTATACACTATCTTTGGTTAACCCCTAACATAACACTGCTAACATATTTAAATAAACACTCTTATCTAAAGTACACAATAGCAGCTAGCACATGCTGGTACAGAGAACCTCCTCCCTCCCCGCATCCCCCACATTCACAAATTCCCTGCTGTAGTCCTTGAACTCTTGGGCTTTGACACCTGTTATTTTCTCTCATGTAACTGAGGCAGGAGGACACATAAAATGCCATTTAAACCATGCTAAATATTCACACTTAGAGAGACACTGGGTGAAAACAAATGAGACGGGGGCGAGCTGGATCCGTCACTGCAGCCGCCAGCGGGGAAGGCAGTTCAAATATCAGTCCCAACCGCACAGGGAATCCGGGCAAGGAGGCTGCCATCACAGGCCCTTCCATGCTATGGATCAGCCAAGGAGCCATCCACGCAGAACAGGACTCCCTGACCCCTATTGCTCAGCAGGATCAGGCCTCTGGGAGGAGCTGCCACTCAAATAGCTGATGGAGGATGCAGAGGAGCGTCCTCACCCAGCCCGCCAAAGAGCTGATCGCGGTGTGGGGAGCCTAGAGGAGCGCTCTCACCTGGAGCACCCCTGATCCTTGGCACCTGATCCTTGGACCTTGCCTCACAGCCAGGCTGGGCATGACGTGACCTAACAGACGGGAGGGCGTATGTTAGCCTGGATTAGCCCAGCTGGGTGAGCTTCAGCCTTCTGGACGATGCATCCCATAGCAGCCGGCCGCCCACCCCGAGGCAGAAGTGGCTGAACATGTGGCAGCCACTGAACTGACAAGCAGGTGACTCGTGGGCTATTGCGACCTACTATTATTTTCACCCACTGTGGAATTTGACCAAAATGCAAGCTTCCCCATTGTCCAATCTTTTATTCATGGGAATGTAGCAATCATCCTGCATCCAAGCGGGGGCTGGACTAGATGACCCTTAACTCCGACATTCCATGATTCTGGAATTATTAAAATGATCATGCCTCACAAACACAGGAACCCTCACGGCATCAAACTCTCTGCTGGTAATGTAACAAGCCACACGCAACAAATTGGTGGGCCTAGCAGTGTCACAGTGGTCCACAGTGCTGTAGGTCAGCTTGGTGCTTGTAGTTACTGAACAAACGGGCTTTAGTCTTGGCTCTGGGTAAGAGACGTGATCAGCTGGTCACAGCCAGGTGACTCTTACGTGAAAATATTTAAGGGATTTAAATATGTTAGGCCAATCAAATGTAAAGAAATATGAGCTACTCTTCAGTTTTTACACACCGCAGAGTGGTTCATATTTACAAATACACTGTATTCTGTGTGTTTAAAACTAATCTGCTCCTTGCTTATAATAAACCACCAGTTAAAAAGTGGGTTTAAAAAAAAAAAAAGTTTATTTTTATCAAAATATACTTTGAATCATGTCTGGTGAAAATTTCCTATCATATTTTTATCTTTTAGATAAAAGCTATTGAAAGTATGATGACATGGAAAATACCTGACCTCATGACATAAAATGCACAGTGAGATCTCTGTATTTACACCTGGTAATTTAACACAAGTTGCAAGGTAAAATGCTAGTTCATAGAAAGTGTAACCAACCAGACCATAATGTTACAAAAACAAACAAAAGACTCTGGGCTCCCAAAGAACAGGAACTATTTTGCCAGTCCAGGATCAGAAGGGCACTTATGCTACTAATCCATAAAAGTAAACAAGGGAAGATCACTTACCATTGCGAATTAATTAGCTTTGCACGTTCTTTGGCATACGATTTGGAAAGAAGTTCTTTTGTAGGTACTGGCACTTTTTCAGGATCTGTGCAGAACCAGAAAGCATCAGAGAAGCTGAGCTTCAAGGCTTCGATCAGCACATGTAAATAGTCAACCGAGTCATGACCCATGTCTAAAAATGGCAACAACAAAAATCATATTAGACTCAGCAAACATGTTTTTAATCTTTCAATAGTCTTTCATGCAGTAAAAGCAAAGCTCTTTAACGTTGTGTTTACACAGACGTGCCCCCCCCCCCCGGGCTCAGTGTTCAGGCAGGTGTACGGCCGGGGGGGGCAGTCCGTGTACACGACCAGCAGGCGGTGGGTGAGGGGATGGATGTGTGGCGGGTGTGCGCCCATGTAAACACCACGGGTGGTGGGTGTTCGTGCATGTGCGCTCTTGCGGCACAGCCACCTCCACCCACCACCCACCCACAGAGCCCTCCGGTAAAATGGAGGCGAGGCGGCTCCGTGGGTGGAGGTGGGGGGTGTCCATGTAAACGGACACACACACCCCTCCACCCACCATGCCAAAACACCCCACTCACCCACCCCCGTCGTGTATTAACATCCTACATGGGATTGGTACCTGGAAGGAATTATGAATCCGGATCCGTATTAAAAACCGGGATCTTTATTAGAGATCCGTAATTAAATAAATGAATAAAAAATAAATATAAAATAACCACATATGCACAACATGGCTGTTGGACCGTTTTGTGTATATGCAGCCTTTTTTTAAACGGCGGCAGCAGCATCACCATTTTGGAAAAAGGCAGCTTGTCTGTGCATGGGCAGAATGGACACTGTGCATGTACAGATTGCTGGCGGCCCTCTTCCAAAATGACAGCAATGTTGCCGTCGCCATTTTAGAAAGGGCCACACATGTGCAGAATAGTCCAGCAGCCATTTTGTGTATGTGCAGTTTTTTTAATTTAATAAATTTTAAACCAAACCGCAACACGCCTATTGCGGTTTGGCATGAACTGATACAGATTAATTCATATCTGCCTATTATGAGGTTAGGGATTAATGCGAATCCATGACACCCCTCCCTATGTTGCTACTGAGTTCATAGTAAAATTCCATTGATTGCACTGGTGTAACTAGCTCAATTCTTTCTATGGCCACAAAGGAAAACCATCTTTCCATTCTATCCTGAAATTTTAAGTTTTCCAGGCATCAGCCCATAGTCTTTATTTATATTAAGTGTTGCATAGCTGAACAAATGCAAGAATTTTGAACTGGTATAAAAACATTTTTAAAAACTGTCCAGCTTCCAAAGTTTCACAAGGCTTTTCTCTTTGAAGTTGATAGAATAATTTATTAAACCTTTATACTTCTATTAAATTTCCATAAGGCTACATCTCAGCGGTAATTAATTTCATACCAGAAAGCTTTCCCAATCCATGTATTCTAAGTTTGTTACACTGTGATATTTAATAGGGAAGTATCCACCATGTAAAGGTTATTCGAATCCAAATTATGTCTAGCAACAATTTTATTTTCCTTTGGCTTGGCTTTGATGAAGATTTTCCTCATAAAGTTGAAAAACAGCCTTAAAAATCTGGAAACCTTTCTTTTTGGTATGCTTAGGTCAGCCCCAAGAGAAATGTCAGACAGACAGACAGACAGACAGACATAGGAAAAGTCATTGGTCAGCGAACACAGCTCATACCTTTGACATTAAAGTTTTCTAAAATATTCAGGGCTATCAATGCTGTGATTCCTTGTCCATTTGGAGGGATTTCCCAAACATTCACACCCTGGAAGAGCAAGACATGGTTTGTTTGTTTTTTCTACCTTATTCCTAATATATATATATTTTAAAATCCTTGACATTATATACCAAAAAGGAGAAACTTGGTATTTCTTCACAGCTTAGAGTAACCAGATAACATCAGTGTGGTATCTGTTTTCTTCCACTCTGCGCAACAGAACATAACTCTGTAGCATAGCTTTTTATTGGCCCAAGCAGTACTGTTTTTTTTATTATTATTACAGATTGCCACAAAAGGCAATCATGCTGGTTTCCTGCATAGGCTGAATTTAATGACTTTCAGACATCTGCAGTAGTTTATACTCCTGCCTTGTAAACAGTTTTGAAAGCTTGTTCAAACAATTACTTCTTCCAGCGTAATATTCCTTTACCTCACTTTTGTTCACACATTAACAACTTGTTCCCATGAGCAGTTACTCTGTGGTATAGCCCCCTAAACTGCTTTACCTTCACTTCTGTTCACCCAATCAGAGGAGTTGAAGTGAAGGTAAAGAGGAGGTGGATACTTCTGTAAGGAAGCAGGGTTAATCAGGGGATGGAGGGTTCTACTTCAGATGACCATCAGTGAAGTTCAGATGCAAGCTATAGTAGCTTCTCACTTGGTTCTTCCACTTCCCAGCAAGCACCTTTCTTCTGGGTTTGTTTGCTCTCAGTCCCTGTCTGCAATACTGTCTTTGTTAGCTTGCTTTCCCATCCCTGCTACAACAACACCTGCCTACTGCCCAGCAAGAACAATGACAGGGAGGAAAGCAGAGAAAGAGAGGATCAAGTTATTATCTGGTTTTCACTGCTTAGAGAACACAGCTGGAAGAAAGCAAGTTACTCTGCAAAAATTCCTCCAGATTAGCAGTCACAGAGAAGTCATGCTCGTAAGAAAACATCCTAATTTTGGTTAAAAAAGAAGAGAGAGGGGAAAAAAGGATGGTAAAACCTCTGGAAGAAACAGTAGGGAAACGACACAGATTTATTTTTACTCCAGACTAACTGTCCATCTGTAAATAAAAGCAGGTTATGGGTAACCAGAGAAGTCATCCTGGAACTAAGACCCCCTTTTCAGAATGCTCAATCATTTACCCTTGGGGTAGCCACATGTTTATGAGAACACTTGCAACGTGAGACAGTCACTCAGAGTAATTACCCAAGGTTCATGATTGCATTAACACAGGGTGTTTTAAAACAAGCACGGCTGAAGAGGGCGGTCCATGGCCACTTAGTGGCACAGCTGCAGAGCAGCCACTCAAGTGGAGTACATGGATAGGGATTCCAACAATTGGCGGTTCCCAGAGTGGCTACCGCAGCAGCTGCCTCACACCCCCCATGCCACAGACCATGTAGAAGATGGAACAGCACCAGGCTGGCCTTTGAAACTGACATGTCCCAGCATGAGTGCTGGAGAACCTGGGCTCCCCAGCACTCTCTGACAGTTCCTGTAATTTGCAAAGGCCATGTCCCCCACCCACAGTGCCTATGAGCGGCGGACCAGTCTGCTGGCATGGCTGGCCACCCCAGTTCATAAGGGCAGGGGATGCATGCATGGGCACCCATTGCCACACACTTTTTTGGCTTGCCCCACATGGAGCACTTCACTAGTAGGTGCTGCGTGGCTCACGGGAATGTGCATTTCCCTGGTCAACCTTTAGATGGGCAGTTGGATGCATGACTCCTGGGTGGCCATACGTGGTAGCATCTCATTTAAAAATACCTACAGTTTTGAGACTGCAACAGACAGACCAAGGCGCAAGTTATGGAGTCTGGCATTGCAAGGTGCTTGGCGCCTTCTCTAAGAAGCTGAGACACAATGGGAGATGAGGACACTCAGCAGCACCCTTAGTAATGTTGCAAGTTCTGACACAGCACAGATGTTTTGGGTGTATGAAAGAGTTCATGAAATTGTCTTTCTTCTCCTCCACTGGAAGTGGAAGCTATAAAAGCCTACCTTGATTAACTAAGTGACTGTGCTTTCAAGACAATTACAGTGAATCTCTGTAGTGTTTTTTCAATGTATGTATAAACTTTCCTAAATATATATTCAATGGAAACACAACTGTAAATGTTTAACGTTGAGTCAACTAGAAAAAACAGAGTATATGTCTAAAATCCCATCTTCAAAATACTCTTTACTGTGAGCGTGTATCCAAACATCTCCACAGAACAGCAGATCAAGACAATTAACTTCTTAAAGTTAAACATAAATCCATTTCATCCATCTTGGTTTGGAAACTAACAGGTTAAATAACTGCTCATCTAAATATTTTATCCTCAGTATTAACTAAATAATACATAGATTTACCTGTCTTTGAATATTAAATGGTAAGTTGTTAGTTCAGGTGGTTTATTTTGGAGTGGATAGTCAAGTTGGTAAGCAGATGAAAACTCTGACCATCAGGCTGGGAGTGAATCAAAGGGAATGGATCACTCCATTATGCCCTGTTGTGTACTCCTCTGAAGCAATTGAAGCTGCCATTGTCAGAGTCAGAATGCTGGGCTAGATGGGCCATGAGTCTGACCTACTTCTTCTTATGAGCAACTCAAAGTGCTACCTGGCTAGAAAAATTATCCCATGCTCTTATTTGGATGACACTCCCACCAGGGTCTAAATAAGTAGTACCAGCATGGCTAGTACATAGCTAGCAATTTTCAAATAGCATGTTTGAGTTAAGTGCCTTCCCTTGTTTCTAAATTTAGGAACATTGCTCATTGCATGGTGGGTGTGTTCTCCCATGCCTATTAGGTTTATTAGCAGGTCCTGAGTTGGAGAGTGCATAATCTTGACAATGTAGAAGCTATGACTGTATTTTGACACACCTTCACTAATAATTGGATGTGCAAGCATAGAGTTTGACTAGGCCATTCTTGGGTTTTATTTTACCCAAGGAGGGAGACTAGCATTGCCTGCCCTGCGACTTTTTAGGACTAAGGTCATTGCACAGTCCTTATATGCCTTCCCTGTTTGGGGTTTATCCTTCTTGTCTAGTTTAGAGTCCATCCAGAACCAGGTTCTCCGATCTATCCTGGGGGTCCCAAGAGGTACACCCCAGGTTATTTTGAGGCAAGAAACGGCAAGCCAAACTATGCGATCTTGGGCCCTTCAATTATTAATAGGGTTATGGGTGAAGGTTATTCTTTTCCCGCCCCAGGATAAATCCCTCCTGGCATTGGCTGTGGATACGGGACTCCTCAGTGTCTGGGGCAGTCAGGTGGAACATGAAGTTAGACTGCTGGGGTTTTCAAGAGAAGCCTTGGGGCCTTTGGGTCCTAGGGAAGCCTTGTCCCTTATTAAGAGGAGAATTTTGGACCAGGAGTTGCAAATGGAGGGATCCTTGTTGTCTGCCCAGAGGGTCACGCCTGACTACCCCCTGGGAGGTCTCCTAGGGTTGGGGAATAGTTATCTCCATTTGTGGCAGGATTTTAACCAACGCAGGGCATTTACATGCTTCTGGTGAAATGTCTATTCATCTGCCCTGCTAGAAGGACGATATAGGGGTATTCCTAGAACAAAAAGATTCTGCCAGTTATGCGATCTATTGGAGGTAGATTCCTGCGAACATATTTTTTTCTATTGTACAGCCCTAAAGGGGCCCAGGGCCAGTCTACTGGGCAGGTATATTTAGGATTCTCCTGATTTAGGGGCTCTGGAAAAGAGATTCCTTGATGAGACAGACTCGGTGTTGACTAGGATGGTTGCCAGATACTGCCAAATTTTTTTGTGTTTAAGAGCAACCCAGCTTGCTTAGTGTATTATAGCAATATGTTTTCAGGGGTCAAGAGCGCCCCATGCTCAAGCTCCGCTGAAGAGCTAGGGATTTTTAAATGGGTAGGGGGAAATGCTGATGGTTGTTATGAGTATTATTACTGGATTGCATGGGAATGTTAGTGTTAGTATTGTTGTTATGGATTTATTAATCATGTATTTAAATTCTGTATTCACAATTGTATTATTTTGATTATTTTTGGTTGTTAAAACCCTTGGGTTAAACAATAAAATTGAAATTGAATTGAATTGAATAGGCTATGTATGTACTCCATGATTCAGAAATTAGCCTTTCACAGTCAGAAGAAAAAGCATCAGACTTTCTTACAATTGCTGTAATACAAGTAACCACGCAATTCAACTATGTTATTCAAGTACTAGAGAGAATAATAGGACAATCTTCCACCATTAAAAGTCAAAACTTCTCTCCTCTTTAGAGAGAACCTTCCATGCCACAATGGAGGAGCTCTCCTAGCCCATCTATCCCCAAAGTTACTCCCTGGAGAGCAAGTATTGTTCTCCTCCCCAGCGTGATCTCCAAGGAGCTGGTCCAGTTCCCCACACCATGGCTTACTCAACATTAGGTTGTGATCCACCAGTGGATTGCCCGAATTTCTACAGGGCCCCATTAGTGGTGCCCTGCCTAGTCCTGCTTGCTTTAGAAAACAAGCACACAGACAAAAGAAAGAAAGAAAGAAAGAAAGAAAGAAAGAAACTGGACAAGGGGAAGGAAAGGCTTTCATTGGAGACAGGAAACCCCACAAGAAGGGTTGCCAGCTTGGAGTCTATTTCCTTTTGAGGAAAAGTTTAAAGAACTGTTGAATTGGTAAGGAGGAGAGCACGTTACATGTGGTGCAAACACTACAGTACTTAAAATTGTGGTTAAATAGACCACATCTAGCCTTACTTCGCTTCCGTGTGTGTGTGTCCCCTCAAAACATTTTTCCCCCACCTATCTCATAGTTCTAATCTTTCTGACTATTTCCTGGCAGGAAATCAATGCGAAAAAGAAGGGAAGGGTAAGGTTGTGGCTTCCAGGGCCTGGATCACAGCAGTTTCTTCAAGCCTAGGAGGAAGGTAGGACTGGAGCATACCAGCACTTTGAGTTTGCCAACTTGGTTGTTAAACCAAGAGGAAGGGGAAACTGCAGAATCAAGAGCAACAGAGGTTATGGAATAAAGTGGAGAAAAAATCCAAGGATGACTTGGCAGGGAAACCTCAATTCCTTTCCAGTCTAGGCTGGGTGACAGAAAAGTGCTGCTTTGAAGCATGAGGGGAAAAGAAGTGGGAGACCATAAATAAAATGAGCAATATATTGTCGCCATTTGTGGAAAAGTCAGCGGAAGGAGGACAGAGAAAGCAGAACCGTCTCCCACTTCTCTCCACCTGTTTGCAGACATGAGTTCAGCAAGGTACTTAAATACTTTCCCATATTTAAGCATATAGTTAGGCTCATGCTTCAGTACTTTGCTGAATTGGAGATTTAGAATTTGGCATAATCTTTACATTATATAGGATCAAAGAAATGAGGTTTACTTACCAGTAACTCAGTTCTTGAAGACAGCTTTGTGTATTCTCACTTATGGGATCCCCTTTCTGCTCTTCAGGCTACTGGAAACACTTTTTGCATCAGTAGTTTCCAGACAGATTGCCTGGAATCTTCTAGATATTCACCAGGGCTCCATCCTGATAGACCCCTCTCTCCCTCTCTGCACAGGCTTATAGTCTCGCAAGATATGGGAAGTGATAAAGGAGGAGGTGGAGCCTCAGTTCCTTCCAACCCCTGATGGTGGAGCCAGGGGGAAACGCCAAGCCAGAAGGAAGGGCGGTGAGAATACGCAGAACTCTCTCAAAGAACTGAGTTACTGGTAAGTAACCCTCATTTCTTCTTCGAGAATCGCTGCGATTTTCACCTATAGGAAAATAGTAAGTAGTAAACACTTACCGGAGGTGAGAGGTGAGGAGTGCTCAGGAGAAAAGTGATTGAAGGACAGCCCTCCCAATTTTGGCATCTGCCCATGCAGCCTCGTCTGCCTTGTCCCCACCCTCCACACCTTCAAATCCCTCCTCAAAACCCACCTCTTCCGCTCTGCCCTTCCTAACTCCTGCTAATCATCCCCACCCAGGATTATCCCCCACCTGTTATCTGTAAACTCCCAATTTACTGAAACCAAGCCAAGAACATGTACCTGAGTTCTCACATCCTCATGAATGTCGTATCCCTTGTCTCTTCCTCTGTTCCCCCTTCCTTGTCTCCACTCCCCCTGTCTTTAGATTGTAAGCTCTCAGGCAGGGACCGTGTCAATCTTGTTTTCTGTAAAGCGCCAGGTACATCGCTGGCACTATATAAATTCTTATAATAAATAATAATAATAATAATAATAATAAGGTATGCAGCAAGGACCACGTTGCTGCCTTGCAAATGTCCAAAATAGGTACATTGTGAAAGTTTGCAAATGAATTACACATAGCTCTGGTTGAGTGAGCTGTAATCCCCATGGGAGATTCTTTGCCAGCAAGCATGTAGCATGCATGGATACATTGGAGAATCCACTTCAATATCCTTTGTGACGTCACCCTGACACCTACACACTGTCCACCAAAAGAAATTAAGAGAGAGTCTGAAACTCAAAATTGTTTTGTATGCTCAACATAGAACGATAATGCCCTTCTAAGGTCCAATGTGTGTAGAACTGCCTCCGCTTGCGAATTATGCGGTTTTGGAAAAAATACTAGCAATCTTCACCTATAAAGCTCTTCACAACCTTGCTCCCCCCTACCTCTCTGCACTTATTGCCCTCCATACTCCAGCCCGTGCACTTCGCTCCTCCTCTGTCCCTTCTCTCACCCTTCCACGCCTTCCCTGCTCCCCTAAACGCCTTCGTCCCTTCTCACTTGCTGCCCCCCATGCCTGGAACTCCCTCCCTGTCCACATCCGTCTTGCCCCCTCCCTTCATACCTTCAAATCTCTCCTTAAAACTCACCTATTTCGCTCTGCTCTGTCTGACTCTTTATCCTGCTGAGCCACTATTTCCTATACCTATGGTCTTTTTACCCTTATCCTTGCAACATGGACCTGCCTGCTGTCATTCTCATCGTAACCAAGCCAAGTACGTGCACTTGAGACCTCGCATCTTCATGAATGTTAGACCCCTTGTCTCTCCCTCTGTTCCCCTTCCTAAGTCTCTCCCCCAGCTCCTGTCTCTCAGATTGTAAGCCCTAGGGGCAGGGACCGTGTCTATTTTATTACTTTGTAAAGTGCCAGGTACACTGCTGGCGCTATATAAATGTTTGTTAATAATAATAAAATAATAACAATAAGATGGAAAGGTGAAACTAGCTTGGGTACAAAGGATGGGTCAATCCTCAGCTCCATCTTATCTCTGTGGAAAGTTAAGGTATGGAGGAGAAACGTGACGAGCGGCTAGTTCACTGAGGTTAGGGCCACTGAGAGCTGTTTTCATAGTGAGGTTCTCAAGTGAAGAAGTAGCCATAGGTTCAAAAGGAGGTCACATTAAATGTGTTAATATGAGGTTTACATCCCACTGGGGAACTGGCTGACAGACTGGAGGAAAAATGTTTTTCAGACCTTTCCAGAATGCTCTCATGACTGGAAGAGAAAATATAGGAATATCCTAGATTAGTTGTATGTAAGCTGAAATGGCAACTAAGTGTACTTTTATCAAGGATGAGGATAACGACATTTCAAAATAAGAGGGTAAGAGAGGACATCATTGAATGTTAGGGACACAACAGGGATATTCTGTTGCGTGCACCATGACTGAAAACATTTCCACTTTGCCATGTTGGCCAACCTAGTGGATGGTTTATGAGGATTTAGAATTATGGAGAAAGAATCTTGTTCAGACACTGATCAGTCATGTGAAGAGATGCAGTGATAGAAGGTCATGACGTAGGACCATCCCCTCGTCCTTTGAGAGAAGGTCCAGGCGAAGCGGTAGAGTGAGCCTATCTTTCAATATACTGCATAGTGTGTGGAATCAAGGCTGTCTGGATCCATAAGGTACAATAAGGATCATGTGGGCGTTGTCCCTCCTTGCTTTGTAGATGACCTTTTTCAAAAGTGGGACTAGCAGTAAATCGTACAGGCATGGTTCAGTCCATGGCATGGTAAAGGTATTCAAGATAGAGTACGGGTCTCAAGCTGCTCTGCTGCAGAACATGGGGAGTATGTTGTAAACAGGTCTACTGAAGGACAGTCCCACTTCTTGAAAATGTGGGAGGCAAGTTCATTGTGGAGACTCCATTCATGTTTTTTCTCCACTTGCCGACTAAAGCCATCTGCTATAGTATTGTCTTGACCCGCCAGATGAATAGCAAAAGTATGTGCACCCAATGTTGCATGGTCCATATCCATAAATCCTTCGCTTCTCATGAAAGCTGTGTGGAGTCAGCTCCCTCTTGCTTGTTGATGTACCATATTGTGGTTGAACTGTCCATGATGACCTGCACAACTGATCCTCTTACAAGAGGGAGAAAGGCTCTGAAGGCCATCTTGACTGCTCTGAGTTCCAGTAGATGGATGTGCATCTCGGACTCTTCCTCTGACCACAAGCCCTGAGCTATGAGATCCTCTACATGGGCCCCTCACCTGGTCAGTGAGGCATTGGTTGTCACTGTGATGTCGGGTTGTAGTGGCTCAAAAAGCATGTCCTGAAGCAAATGTTGAGGCTTTGTCCACCAGTGCAATGACTGGAGAACATAATCCAGTGCAAAGAGTCACTTGTTCAGAGAATGAACCATGGGTGAATACACCTCCTTCAGCCATTGCTACATTGTCCTCGTGTGAAATCTGACCATGGGGGTAACCACCGTGGTGGATGCGAATAGGCCTTGAAGCCCGAGGAAGAATCTCACTGGACACAGTCTGCGATGATGGAGATCCTGAATCATGGACTGGATGTCTCTGAATCTCTCCTTTGGAAGGAAGGTCAGTTCTCTGCTTATGTCTGACAGTGCCTATAAAATGCAGGGACCTCGAAAGAACCAGATGGGATCTGTCCCAGTTTAAATGACACCTAGCTCATGTAGCTGGAAGACCATTATGTCTACATCTTCTCGAAGTTGATGTGTTGTCTTTGCTATGATCAGCCAATTGTCAAGCTAGGGAAAGATACTGAGTCCTTTCCTGAGAAGATTTGTGACCACAACAGCGGCACACTTCATGAATACCCTTGCTGCTGTTGTCAGTTCAAAGGGCAAGACAGTGGAGATGGTCTAATTGTGACATGAAAATAAGCATCTTTAAGGTCAAGGGAAGCTAGCCAATCTCCTCTTTCTAAAGCCGGCAGAATATTCTGGAGTGTGGTCATGTGAATTTTTGCTTTTCTAATATATTTATTCAACTGTCTGAGACCAAGTATGGGCCTTAGTACTCCTCCCTTCTTAGGTGCTATGAAATATCTTCACTAAAACTCTTTGTTATGTTCATCTTGAGAGACCTCCTCGATGGCTCCCTTGGTTAGGAAGGAATTAATTTCTTCAAGGAGTTGCATCTTGTGAGAGGTGTCCCTAAAGAGGGACAGAGATCGAGGATTGGAAGGAGAAATAGACTCAAAATGAATTGCATAACCATGCTTTACAATTTCCCTAATCCAGGAATTGTTCATAATCTGGGTCCAGGCCTCATAGAAAGACGCCAGGCAGTTGGAGAGGAAGGGGTGGTCGTCACACAGTTGTTTGTCCTGATAGGTGTTAAACCCATGACCGGGCTTGCTATCCTGATATATAAGGTTGGTACTATACGTGCTGAGGCTGAGTACACCTACCCTGGAGGATGAGGACCTTTGCTTATAAGAATAATAGGCCGGGATGGAATAATATCATTTTGTAATCACTCTGATAACCCCTGCTGACCTGGCTGCTTAACATATCTCCTTTATCTTTATTTAGAGTCTCATCAGTTGAGCCAGAGAATATGAATAGCCCTTCTGCATCAAAAGGGAGAACTTCTCCCTGAGTCTTGTTCTCAGGTGTGATGGTGGTTGAGCACAGCCGTGCATGTCGTTGCAGGGTCACAACTGAAGCCACTGCACATATGGCACAGTCTGCTACGTGCATTGCTGATGTAAGCTGAAATTGGGCAAGCTGTGCACCTTCTTTCTAGAGGGCAGCTACATGGGTAGGGCCTGTAAAGGTGTAGAGCTGTGATCACAACCAATGCTGATAGCCAGACATAGCTGCCAGATATTTAGCTGCTCGTAGAGATAACGTTGCTGAAGAAAATGCTTTTCGACCTAACACATCCAAACGCCTCTCCTCTCTATCTAAGGATGAGGTATAAACTGCCTCTGCTCTTGCTCTCTGAGTGGCTGCCGTAATGACTAATGAATTAGGAACCAGGTGATGATAAAACTTCGCTGCCCCGTCTTGGGGGATGGTACACATAGCACATCTGCCAGTTTGTTGAAAGGGGTGGAAGAGGAAGGGTTGACTCACACCGAGGTGGATGGCTCCATTAGTTCATCTAACAGGGGTAGCATGATATGCCCTGGGTCCCCAGCGCCAAGAATTTGAAACACCAGCACCGTGGGTGTCTTCCTCATTATTTTGCTTGGTACTTGGGGAAGAACCGCAAGAAAATACCTCAACATTGCTTAAAAGGCCCACACATTCTCAGCGGATAGCATAGAGGCAGGGTCGGAAACCAAGTCTGCAGGCGTGGGGAAACTGTATCTTCCTCATCTGGCCTGGGAGAGGTCAGGGAGGAGTCTGTCTTCTCCAGTTGATGATCAGTTAACTGATCTGTATGCTGGGCTGGGGTCTTGCTAAACCAAGGAGTTAAGAGTCTAAGAGAAGTTAAGAGAGCCCATGCCGGTAGAGGTTGGGCAGTTGGGGGTGGAGCCAGTGGGTTCGTGAGAGGCTGGACCGGTGTCTCAAATAGTGCCACAGGAGGCACCGGTGGAACGTGGGGTGGTGCTGTGGGCAGTATTATTGGCGGTGCCGGTGCTGCTTGCAGCACTGCAGGAGGTACTTCAGTCAGTGTATGAGGTAGTGCCAGCTGCTGCACTACAAACTGTGAGGAAACAGGCCCCGGCGGTAGTGCTGGTACAGGTATACATGGAACCCAGTTAGGGGAGAGAGGAGTTCTGGATTTTCCCCTGGAGGGTAGTCTATGATATCTTAGACAACAAGAGCAGTTCAGGTAGGAGCGCCCACAGTGTCTGTGGATGCTAGGAGATCTGCTTCAAGATCTAGAATGGTAGCCTCTCAAATGGGAGTGGTGTCAGCATGCATGGTGCCTGTCTCAGGAAAGGAAGATTCTCTCCACCTCCTTGGGGAGCAACAGGAACAGGAGATATACTTCTGTCCCTATAACAGCATTGTGGATCTGGGGTTCGACATGGAATATAACTCTGTTGGGATTAATTCCCCCTGGAATGTAAGTCATTGTATAGGTCCATCGGCCACACCTGAGCTGGTCTGCCAGCCCCTTGTCTTAGAACAATGGTTTGGGCTGGGTGATGAGGAGTACTGGGTGGGACAGCTTTGCAGTCTGTGTCAGAGAGTAGAAAGCTGCAGCCTGGTTGGAGATTGCGGGCAAAAGGCTACAGAGAGACAGCTTTTGGGGGCCTAGAGGATTCAGCAAGACCTGACTGAATGAGCTGGCAGCTGATCCCAATCATTCCTGTCAATGTGTACATTTGTAAATAAATGGACTCTCATACCACACAGTAAGTCTCCAGTTTCTCTCTCCTGCCAAAGGGACGCCGACCCAGCAAGGCTGCCCCTGGAACTTCCCACCTCTTGGGGAAGTGGGGTGAGCAACACTGGTGTCAGGGTAGGATTGTGTGTCTCTTGGAGAGAAAAATGCGAGCTTATGTTCTAGCTGAACCAGGATGGAGGGGATAGCAGCACTAAATAATTGCTGAGCTCAAGGAGAGCATGGAGGCTTCATTCTCAGTGGCAGTTAACCCAGCAGCTCAAGGAGAGCATGGAGGCTTCGTTCTCAGTGGCAGTTAACCCAGCAGCTCAAGGAGAGCATGGAGGCGTGGCATCTCAGCAGCAGCTCAAAGAGAGCATGGAGGCACCTCACCAGCAGACAACCCAGCAGCTCCAGGACAGTACAGAGGCATCGCATCAGCAGCTGAGAGAGAGCGTGGAGGCTTCTCATGAGGAGGTGAGAACCATTAAAGTGGACCATGGCCAGTTACAGAGCTGGAATGATTCAGACCCATGTGCAGTTGCTAAATGTGAACCTGTGAAACTAATTGGTGCTAGCGCACAGCAAAGCTTCCCTGAGAAGGGGGCTGGAGGGGCGCTCCCTGAGTTTCTGTCTGGGCTGTACCAATGAAGGGCTGTGCACTTGAACAAAGAGCAGCAGAAAGGCTTGAGGGACTACAAACCAAGAGTTATTTTCCAGGTCTGATAAGGACCTGAGCTGCACTTCACTGGTACAGCACAGAACTGATACAGGAGGGAGTCATCCTATCAAACAGGCCCCCCAGAGGCTACCAGTTGCAAAGCGAGAGGATGCTTTGCAGACCATACAGGAAATGCATCAGCAAGGCATAATTGAGCCTTCCACCAGTCCTTGGGCTTCCCCCATAGAGCTGGTTAAGAAGAAGGATGGCAGTGCCATGGTTTGTATGGACTATAGAAAACTGAACGGAGTTATAGTAAAGGATTCTTATCCTCTGCCACGCAGAGATGATACCTTGGAAGTGATGGCAGGCTCAATCTGGTTTTCAACCTTGGATTTAAAAAGTGGCAATTGGCAAGTGGAGATGGACCCAAGGGACAAAGACAAGACTGCTTTTATAGCAGGGCAAAGGCTCTGGCAGTTTAAAGTAATGACCTTCGGCTTGTGTAATGCCCTGGCCACCTCTGAGAGGCTGATGGAGAGGGTGCTGCATGGCCTACCCGCCTTCACCTGTCTTTTATATCTGGGTGATATCCTAGTACAAGCTAAAAGTTTTGAGCAGGAGCTGATGCATTTACAACTGGACTGCAATAAGCTAAGAATTGCTAATCCGAAACTGAACCCAAAGAAATGTGAATTGTTTCAGAGAGAGGTTATGTACTTGGGGCGTACCCTGAGTGCCGAGGGGATCTCCCCAGACAAGGGGGAACCCCGTAGCAATAGACAGCTGACCAACTCCTAAGAACCTTACAGAAGTGCAGGAGTTTGTGAGGATGTGCTCTTACTACCAAAGGTCTATCCGTGGGTTTGCCAACATAGCAAAACCTTTGCATAGACTAAGTGGGAACGGGAGACCTTTCCAGTGGTCAGCAGAGTGTGACCTAGCATTCGCGGAGTTGAAGAAGGCACTTTTGGAAGCCCCGGTCTTAGCTTACCCATGTTTTGAAACCCCATTCATATTGGATATTGCTGCTAGTGCTTATGGGGTGGGGACAGTTTTGGCACAAGAACATGAGGGGAGAGAAAGGAGAATTGGTTACCTACCTTCGTGAATTCCTTTCTCTCTTACTCTCCTGATCCTCCTCCGCTGGGTAGCTCTGCTGCTGGCCGATAGGAGGCAGATGACTCGTTTCTTTTGTGCGCATGTGCGCCAGGAGCTACCCGGTTCCTCAGTCCATAATATAGCCGAGTGCCCCTGTAATCAGTATCACCTGGAAAAACATAACTTCAGTAGAAAAACTGTAATACGTTAAGAACAAAACATCAAGAATTAGTTGAACTGGGACCGAACTTGGTCAAGTTACAAAACAGGTGTATAAGTGAGATGCTGAGTGCTGTACGGCAGGGAGGGTCGGAGGAGGATCAGGAGAGTAAGAGAGAAAGGAATTCACGAAGGTAGGTAACCAATTCTCCTTTCTCCTCTTACCTCCTTCTCCTCCTCCGCTGGGATGTACCAGAGCCAAATCCCTCCTCTACGGGTGGGAGCCGACAGCACTGGGAGCCTCCAGTACTGCCTGCAGTACCCGCCTGCCAAAGGCAGCCTCAGCTGATTGAAAAATATTGATCTTGTAATGCCTTATGAAGGTATGTGGGGACGCCCAGGTTGCGGCTCTACAAATCTCCTCGTAGGAGGCTTGTGCCTTAAAGGCGTACGAGGTGGCCGCACTGCGAACTGAGTGGGCCCAGATCTGTAAGGGGGGAATCCTCCCGCCGGCCTTGTAGGCTTCAATAATGGCTTGTTTTACCCATTTAGACAACAAGGTTTTAGATGCCTTGAGACCCTGAAGAGCTGGTCGAGTGTTAACAAAAAGGGCCGTGGATTTACGAAAGGACTGAGTCCTGGACAAATAAATTTTTAGCGCTCGTCTGACATCTAGCTTGTGCCAGACCTTTTCCTTTTGGTGAACAGGATTGGGGCAAAAAGAAGGGAGCACCAACTCCTGGGCCCTGTGAAAATACGAATTTACCTTCGGGATGAAGGCCGGGTCCAACCTAAGTACGACCGAATCTGGTCGAAAAATGCAAAAATTGTCCTCCATGGACAGTGCACTCAGCTCCGAAACTCTTCGAGCTGACGTGACTGCCACCAAGAAGACTGTTTTTAGTGTCAGAAGATATAAGGATATATGTTTCAATGGCTCAAAAGGAGGTCTTGTCAGAGCCTCTAAGACCAAATTAAGATTCCAGGAAGGTACCCGGTGAATAACAGGAGGGGACAGAAGCCTGGCCGCTCGGATGAACCTTCGAACATGAGCGTGCGTGGAAATAGGTCTACCAGTTTCAGCTCTTAAAACGGCATCAAGGGCAGCCGCCTGCCTAGCTAAGGTATTTGCCCTGAGACCCTTGTCTAGACCCTGCTGTAAAAACTCTAAGACTTGAGGCACTCGTGCCCGTCTAGGGTCCAAGTCTTTTCGCCTTGACCAGTGAGCAAAGGTTTTCCAAGTACTTTGGTACGACCTCCTGGTGGCTGGTTTTCTAGAGCTTTGGAGGGTATCCAGAACTGGTTCCGAATAACCCCTTCGTCTTAGTGCAGCGCGTTCAATCGCCAGGCTGTCAACTGTAGAGTCTGGACGTCTGGGCAGGAAATGGGACCCTGACGAAGAAGGTCTGACCGCAGCGGAAGTTTCCTGTACTGGCCTTGACTCAGTTGAATGAGCTCCGAGAACCAGGGTCTCCGGGGCCACCAGGGAGCGATCAGGATTAGGAGCGCTCTCTCCCTGCGCGCTTTTGCGACAGTGCGTAGAAGCAGTGGAAACGGAGGGAAGGCATAGAGTAGCCCCTGCGGCCAGGGCTGGTTCAGGGCGTCGATTGCCTCCGCCTGCTGGCATGGATCCCGTGTCATGAAGCGGGGCAGCTGAGTGTTGTTCCTCGATGCAAACAGGTCGATGACAGGGACTCCGAACCAGCCCACAATGCTCTGGAACACTGCCTTGTTGAGCATCCACTCGTGAGGCTGCAATACCTGGCGACTGAGCCAGTCTGCGGTGATGTTGTCTTGGCCCCTGATGTGGAGTGCTTTCAGGGAAAGAACATGGGATTGGGCCCATCGGAATAGACGTGTTGCTTCCCGATGGAGTTGGGGCGACCTGGATCCGCCCTGATGGTTGATATATGCCTTGGCTGTGGTGTTGTCTGTGTAAATGAGTAGGTGACGATTGGTCCCGGAGGGGAAGATGTGTTGAAGGGCCAGGCGAGCGGCCTTCAGCTCCAGGAAGTTTATTGGTTGTTTCGCATCCTGGGGGGACCACAGTCCTTGCACCGAGCGTGTCGCCGTGTGCGCCCCCCAGCCTGTCAAGCTGGCGTCTGTCGTGATTATGTCCCTCGGGGGGTCTGTGAGGGGGACCCCTTGCAGGAAGTGTGCGGGCTCTAACCACCAGGACATTGAGTTTTTTAGGTGTCCTGGTATGAGTACCCAGGGATTCAGCCCGCTCGTGAGCTCTCGCTGCAAAGGAGCTAGCAGCTTCTGCAAGTGACGAAGGTGGAACCTGCCCCATGTCACCTGGGCAGTGCAGGAGACTAGCAGGCCCAGGAGTGAAGCGAGTGACTTGAGTCTGAGGCGACGTGCTGATCTGAGGGTTGCCACCAGCTTCCTTATCCTCCGTGCCCTGTCTGGTGGCACGAACGCGCGGTCGGAGGTGGTATCGATGACTACACCCAGATGTTGAAGTGTTCGTGTCGGAGTCAGATGGCTTTTCTCCAAGTTGACGAGAAACCCGTGCTGTTCCAGATAGAGGATAGTCCTGTTGAGATCCTCTATGGTCTTCTCCGGTGACTGGGCTCGGATCAGGAGATCGTCTAAGTAAGGATGGATGTGAATGCCCTCCATCCTGAGGTTCGCCACCAGGGGGATCAGCACCTTGGTGAAAGTCCTGGGTGCTGATGCCAGTCCGAAAGGAAGGACTCGAAACTGCCAATGTTGGTGGCCGTAGGCGAAGCGTAGCCACTTCCGGGAGGTCGATCTGATCGGGATGTGGAGGTAAGCGTCCTGTAGATCCAGGGATACCATCCAGTCGAGTTTGTGAATGCTGTGACAAATGGAGGTTACTGTCTCCATTTTGAACCTTTTCTTTGTCACATGCTGATTTAGTGCCTTCAGGTCCAATACTGCTCTCCAGGTCCCGGTCTTCTTTGCCACGAGGAAAAGAATGGAGTACATTCCCAAGAACAGTTGGGTCAGCGGCACCTGTTCTATTGCTCTGGAGTTGTGTAGTCTCTTGATTTCGCTTTTCATTGCGTGATGTTTTCCTGGATCCCTTGAAGCGGGGGAGACCAGAAATCTGCTTGGAGGGGGGGAGTCGAATTCGACAGCGTATCCCTGTTCCACGCAGGATAGGACCCAGGCGTCTGAAACCGAGAGAGCCCAAACCTCGTGGAAGAGTTGGATCCTGCCCCCGACCTGCTGGGCGGAGCAGTCAGGAGTCCTGCCTGGGTTGAGTGGCAGGGGGGCCTCTAGATCTGCGCCTGTCATACCTGCCCGAGCGGAAGCCCCTCCCTCTGCCCCGGAAGGCAAAGTTGGTAGTATACGCCCTCTGTGACGGTGCTTGGAATCGTCTGTACGGGGCTGAGAAGCCCCTGAAGCGAAAGGGCTGCTGTCTAAAGGAACCCCTTTTACTGGACAATTGCTGGAGGGTCTTAGTCTTATCCTTACTGGACGCCTCCTCCAAGACCTTCTCCAGGCACACACCAAACAATCTTGAGCCTTTGTATGGGGAGGCAGTAAGTAAGTTCTTTGCGGTGACATCCCCATCCCAGGAGCGTAGCCAAAGCCGACGCCTAGCGGCCACATTGTTGGCTACGGATCTGGCTGACCATATTAAGTTGTCAGTGGTCGCGTCTGCTAAAAAGGCGGCCGCCATGTGTACCCTGGAATTCAGGCGTTGAGCCTTACCCTCTGAAATTTCGGGGTCTTGGAGCTCCTGGAGCCAAGCTAGCATGGCTCTTGCAACATAGGAGGACGCTATTCCTATCCTCAGGGCTGCCGAAGTGGATTCGGAAGCCTTCTTTAGAGCAGTGTCCACCGCCCTATCCGTTGCGTCCCGGGGGTGGCAATCCCCCTCAGTGGGGAACACCGTGTGCCTAGCTAGGGAAGCAGCCCCCGCGTCCACTTTAGGTGAACGGAACAATGGAGCCTTTCTCCTGGAGAACGAGTAAAGGGAATCCTGAGCCCTATTCATTTTAAAATTCTTATCAGGCTGCTTCCATTCTTGCAGAACCAGCTTCTCAAAGGCCTTGTCTAAGGGGAGGCCCTGGTCTCTGCCATGAACTGATGGAATGTATAGGCGTGTATCCTCTTCCTGGGAGTCAGAGGAGTCCCGCTTAGGAGGTTTCTCCTGTAACTGCAGGGTTTTTATCACGTGAGCGATAAGCTCATTCCTGTACTGACCAGGAAATTGCCTCTCTGCATCGTGAGACTCTGTAGTTTGTTCGACCCATTCGCCCTCCTCTAATTCTGATTGGGAGTGCTCGGAAGCCGAGGAGTGCTCGGTCTGCCCATGCTCGGAAAGGGCCTGGATCAGGTCAACCTGCTGGCCCTCTTGGTCACTTTCGGCTGAGGACCGAATAGAGTGACGAGTGTCAACGGAGGGGCGTCTAGGTCTCTTTGTGCCAGAGGTCCCTGCCTTGGCCTTAGGCAGAGGCTTGGGCTGCCGCTTCCTACTAGGTTTGGGCAAGTTCCCCAGGGTGGCCAAGATCTCTCCAATAGATTTCTCTATGGAGGCCAGGCGTACTTGCGTGTCTTGTTCCTGGGAGGGGGCTGCCAATGGAGGGGGGGTGGCCCCGCGGGGGGGCTGTCCCGTGCTCATGGCCTGTGCAAAGAAAGATAAGGGAAAATCAGGCACGTAAGGGTTAACTCTCCACCGGAGGGAGCCCAGACTGGCTGTCTCCGCTCTGGACTAGGAGGAGCCACGAGAGGCTGTTGCTGGGGAGAAGACCAGCAGCGCTGCCTCTGCCCAGCAGGGGGCTGGCACGTGCTGTTGCTAGGCAAGATGTCTGCCCCTGTAGCAAATATTAGGCCACACAGCATGCTTGGGAAAAGACCCGTAACGCTGCCTCTGCCCTGCAGGGGGCCGGCACATGCTGTGGCGAGGTAGAAAAATCCCTCGTGCGATAAGGCCTGGCCTCCTTGTAAAGAAGGAACCCTCGTGACACAATAATGGCTGGGGAGACTCCGAGGCCCAGCAGCGCTGTCCCCGAGTTCCCCGCCTAGGGCTTATGGTAGAAAACGGCCGTTGCGGCCCCACTTGCTCTCGGGCGTGGCGCGCCACCCCGGAGCTATTCCCTGCTCGTTTTGCCCTTTTCGCTTTTTGCGATTGGCCCCCGGTGTTCGCGGGTGCGGCCATGCCGCCCCGGAGTTACCGCTGCTTGTATTATAGGCTCCCAGTCATGGGAGTAAAGTATGGCCCCAGAGCTCTCGGGCGCGGCGCGCCGCCCCGGAGCTGAACTTTCGGCGGGCGGAGGGGGGGGGAGAGAAGCTTCTCCAACTGCCCCTATTCCCTCACCTGCCCAGTACTCTGAGGCCCTTTACTTTCTTTTTCTTTTTCTTCTTTCAGAGCCCTCGAGCTCCCGCGGAACGCGTCCTATGCGGCCGAGGCAGATGACAAGACTGAGGAACCGGGTAGCTCCTGGCGCGCATGCGCACAAAAGAAACGCGTCATCTGCCTCCTATCGGCCAGCAGCAGAGCTACCCAGCGGAGGAGGAGAAGGAGGTAAGAGGAGAAAAACCTGTTGCTTATTTCAGCAGGAGTCTGTGTGCTGCAGAAAAGAACTACTGCACCACTAGAAAGGAACTCCTGGCAGTGGTGCAGTCCATAAGCCGTTTTCACCACTACCTCTATGGGAGAAAGTTTGTGGCAAGGACTAATCACTCCTCTCTGTGGTGGCTATTTTGGTTTAAGAACCCGTAAGGACAGATAGCCAGGTGGTTGCAGAAGCTACAGGAGTATGATTTCCAGGGCTGAGGCATGGCAATGCTGATGCCTTGTGCAGATGGCCCTGCCTAGAGGAAGGGCCAAACACTGCCCGCAGCAGCAGAACAAAGAACAGGCTGCCCGGGAAAGAGAGGGTTATTCTGAACAGTTAAATGACTCCACTACTCTTCTGGTCTGCAAGGGTGCAACCACTTCCGATACACCCACTGAGGAGTGATGTTGCAAGGGTGGACCTTGGAGCAGTTGAGGGCTGCACAAAGGGAGAACCCTGATGTTAAAATTGTATGTGAGTGGAAGGGCACCTGGCATGCCCGGACACCTTGGAAAACTGTATTGAAGCTAAAAACTGAAGTGCTCTACAGAAAATGGGAGAGGCCAGTAGGTGACGGGTGCAGGTGGCAACTGGTTGTGCCAGACAAACTGAAAAAACAGATACTGCGCCTATGCCGTGATTCTAACAGTGGTGGGCATTTTGGGGTTTCAAAAACTCTTCCAAAGGTATGCGAGAACTTCTATTGGGTGAGGTGCAGGCAAGTTGTTAAAAACTGGTGCCAGGAATGTGATGCTTCTGCTGCCAAGAAGGGGCCCCCTAAGACAGGAAGAGCCCCATTGAAGCAGTATCTGGTGGGTGCCCGAACGGAACAGGTTGACAGTGACATACTCGGGCCCTTGCCTGAAACTGAGACCGGCAACCAGTACATCCTGGTTGCAATAGACTGTTTTACCAAGTGGCCTGAAGCTTACCCAATGAGAAATCAGGATGCTGTGATGGTAGCAGGGCTGTTGGTCAATCAATTCTTTACACAATTCGGGACCCCTGGGGAGCTGCACTCAGATCAAGGGAGAAACTTTGAGTCCAAAGTGTTTCAGAGGGTCTGTGAAATCCTGGGGATTCATGACTCGAACCACCCCTGGACATCCACAATCTGATGGTATAGGAGAGAGATTTTTTCGAACTTTGGAAGTTCAGCTGGCCACCTTTGTGACCACCCAGCATCACAGGGACTGGGATAAGCATATTCCCCTTCTGATGGCATAGAGAACTGCAGTCAATGAGAGCACAAAGTGCACTGCTGCACTCCTCATAATTGGCCATGAGCTGAGGACCCCCACTGACTTGCTATATGGAACACCAAAGCAAGAACCAAACTGTGGGGACTATTTGGGCTTTGTGGAGGCCTTGCAGTACAGGATTGAAAAAGTGCACACCTTTGCCAGGGAGAACCTTAAGACAGCCTCTGATAACATGAAAAGACTTTATGATGTAAGATCCCATGGGGAAACCTTTGATAGTGGGGATCTTGTGTGGTTTTATAACCCCAGGCGGAAGAAGGGTAGGAATCCCTGGATAGGCCCTGGGAGGGACCATACTCTGTGCTGGCCAGCATAAATGAGGTGATTTACTGGATCCAGCTGGGTCCCAGAAGTAAACCCCAAATCATTCATAATTATTAATTATTATTATTAATTATTATTATTATTATTATTATTATAAGCATTTATATAGCGCAAGCAATGTACCTGGTGCTTTACAAAAAACAAGATAGACACGGTCCCTGTCCGAGAGCGTACGATCTAAAGAATGGGCTGATCTGTTTCCTGTTGTTCACTCCCAGCTCCCAACAATAAGAGGTTACACTCCCCCAAACCTACCCAGCTAATAGCTGCTAATGGGGACCTATTCACTAGAAACATGTCCAATTCTTTTTAAAACCCTGCTGTATCACTGGCCTTGACCACATCAGTTGAGAAGGCCATCAGGGAGACACAACATGCAGTTGGCTATGCCCAGATCTTGCAGGCAAGACCCTAGATGGGGGGGGGGGGGGCTATAGAAGCAAGGGCAGCAGATAGTCCCCCATTACATCAGGATAGGCAAAGCCTGGGGTCATTCCCAGGACATGCAGCTTCAGAGACTGAGGGGAACCTATCTAAGGTAATTGACAATGGGCACACAAGGAGGTCTCTCAGGCAAAGAAAAGCCCCAGAGAGGCTGGGGTGGTGAAGACGTTTTGGGGAATTAGAGAGCCCTGTTGTTTGAATAACTGGTTTGGAGAGTCTGTTAATTTGATTGACAAAGAGCCTAGAATGCTTTGTAGGGGAAAAGGAGCACCTTTTGTAAATATGTAAATAGTGACCTAACCACCCTTCTCTTCTAGTTATGCTTCTATGTTTAAGTGTTCCTTTCCTTTCTTTCCCCTGGTAAGAGATGCTTTACCCTAGGTGTTTGGGGGCAGGCATGGACTTCATCAGGAGATGAAGGCAGGCAGGGAGGGGGTGGTGGTATGGATCTGGGGTTCCCCTGGTAATGTAACTCCCTGTTCAGATTCATTCCCCATGGAATGCAAGTCATTGTATAAATCCATCAGCCACACCTGAGCTGGTCTGCCAGTCCCTTGTCTTAGAACAATGGTTTGGGCTGGGCGATGCGGAGTACTGGGTGGGACAGCTTTGCAGTCTGTGTCAGAGTAGAGAGCTGCAGTCTGGTTGGAGGTTGCATGCTGGAGTTTGGGGGCAAAAGGCTACAGAGAGACAGCGTTTTGGGGAGTCCCGGAGCTAGAGCCCCGGTGCTAGACCTGGAAGGTTCAGCAAGATTGAAAGAGCTGGCAGCTGATCCCAGCCAATACTGTCAAATTGTACATTTGTAAATAAATGGACTATTATACATTACAGTAAGTCTTCAGTTTCTTTCTCCTGCCAAAGGAACACTGACCCAGCAAGGCTGCCCCTGGAACTTCCCACTGCTCAGGCAGGTGGGGTAAGCAACACTAGTCTCTGTGGGAACAGGACACTTCTCTGCTCATAGAGATGCTAGGATGGTCTGGGGCCCTTGAAGGTTGCACTGGGAATAGTTCGTGCACCGGCGAGGGAGAAACCCCGGTCTTCATCAGAGTAAACTGTTTCCACTGTGAACGTCCTGCTGGGTGAAAGCTCCTTGGGTGCAGGGGAAGGTGTTTTTATCTTCCTCTTTTTCTTCTTAGGGGCTGTTTTCTCAGAGTGCTTCCTCTGGAGCAGTTCATGCAGGCTGGCTTGGTGTGGTATCAGAGGGAGCAGCACCTTGGACAGCCATAGCCTGTGAAGCAGGTAAGTCCCTTCGGGATGAAGGTTCTGAAGCCAGAGCACAGTGCTATCAGTGTCCTTAGTGCCTCTGATTTCTGTGCCGGGATCAGAGTCCAGATGTTTTGCTGGGGCAGACGGAGTGGAGCCATCGGTGCCACTAGGTTGCACCCTGAGAGGCCCAGTCTCACCCCCTTGTAAGGCTTGTCTCGAAAGGATGTCCTTCTGATAAGAAGCCTGTCCTTTTTGGCTCTGGTAGAGTGCTGGACAAGCTTTACAATCCCTCATGTCATGCCCTCCCCCAAGGCAACCAATACATCTGGTGTGCTGGTTGAAGATCGAGAGTGTGGCCAGGCAGGATACACAGCTCTTAAAGCCAGATTGCTTTGATGGGTTAGACATCGTGGTGAAATCAGGATCACAAACACTGGCTTGAGGCTGTGTGGCTCCAAGAAGTCATTCTCACCTCTGTGAAGTGTAAGGGAGTCCACTGCCAGATAGAAATTGACTACAAGAAGTGATGAAGAACGCCAACACTAGCTGAACAAGTTTTCCGATCGCCAGAAGTGGTTGGAAGGAACTGAGGCAGGCAGGCAGGCTCTGTCCCCTCCTTTATCACCTCCCATCTCTTGTGAGACTAAAAGCCCGTGCAGAGAGCAGGAGGGGCATATCAGGATGGAGCCATGGTTAATGGCTAGAAGATTCCAGGCAATCTGCCTGGAAGCTGCTGATGCAAAAAGGTTTTCTGGTGGCCTGTGGAGCAGGAAGGGGATCCCGTAAGTGAGAATTGCGGAGATCCTCGAAGAATAACCTTCAGTTTGAGAGGAGTTGAGGCTCTTTCAAATTCAACCATACTCCGAAAAGCATGACAATTGTATGTTAAGTCTCCCGTCTTAACTTGTGCACCAAGTAAGCTGAAAAGATGTACAGTCTTACATATTGTGCTTACTTACAACTTAAGTCTCCATACACCTACTTTGCCTAGATCTTTCAGTCCCAATCCTCTTTCTCTGTAAGTTGGGGGCAACACTGAAGCTGGGGACAGCAAACTCCTCCCCATCCAAATATTAAAGACTTGATCCCTGTCTCCAGTGAAGCCACAATTTCCCCTTCATTTATAGACCCCCCTCAGGCAGCAGCTCAAGTGCATCTGCTTACTACATAGATGATTAAGGACAAGCAAATATTTGTCATAGTATATCATGTACTTGAGTAAAATACTGTATTAGAAAGGGATTTGGCTGTCTGTGGGATGTGACTCTTAATTGAAGATTGGTTGCCATCTGCTTTCCAATCAAGGACAGTCCTCATAAGGGGATCAAACTACCCATCAACCTTGTTCTCCCCATATACACTCCCCCAGTACTTGGATATTCCGTTCTCCCTATCCCAACTGAAAGCACATATGAAAAACATACATACACTTGTATATATGTTGCCCAAACCTTGTCCCTGGGTGATACACATCACCCATCCCTCAGCCTTCTCTCCCCCATAATATCCCCCTAGCACCTGGGAACCCACTCCCATACAAACACTGCTCCCCACCCATTGCTTGTCCCCCAGCCTTGTGTGTGGATACACATCACTGATCTCTCAGCCCTGTCCCTCCCAACACTTGACTGCCTTTTGCTGATACATACAGTTCCCCCACCCCACCCGCCCCCCACCCTCATCTGTTTCTCTTTAGCATAGAAAACGGATGGATCTCTGCAAACTGGGAAGAGATGCACAAGTGACAAAGAGCTTTTGGCTTCAACAACCATTAATATTAACCAAAAACCTGGTTGGAAGTTGCTTTAAGATGGAGGATCAAGTCAGTTCCCCACAGTAAATCCATAAAAAAATTAAAAGAATCAATGCTCCCTCCCATTAAGTTTAGGCGAGTTCAAGCTGAATACCTCAGATGAACATGGAAGCTTGAAAGACATGGATTTCTCCTCACTCTGGTGACATTAATCTGGCCAGTAATCTAATTTCCCTCTTAAAGTTTTTTTTTTTTAAATGTTTATTTATTTTGATTTCTACCTCACCCTTTCCAGAAGGCTCAGGGCAGCTTACAAAACAAATAAAAACAATGCATATAAAACAACATAAAATCCCAACCCCCAACCAGCGTTTCTCCCCCTCAAACCCCTACCCCAAGTACCCAGCAAAATCCTCAATCTTCTATCCCTGCCTGCCAAATGCCTTAACAAAAAGGAAGGTCTTACACCGCCTCTGGAAGATGCCCAGGCTTGGGCTCAGATGAACCTCTGGGGGACGGGAGTTTCATAGCATCGGGGCAGCAACCGAGAACATCCCCCTGTGAGCCCTTGATGTACGAACAAGACTAACATAATAATTAATTTTCTGAAAGGAAAAATTAAAGTTAGGGATCTATTTTCTAGGTTAGATCTGCACACCTTCATCTATCCACCCATTGCGTGTACTTTATGCACACAAATGGTGCACACATGAAAGTTTATATATTTGCCCATGTACATGGCTGGTTTGACATGCAAGTACACATGGTCACAAATTTTTGAATCTGAGTGTACAGTGGATATATTCTGATATCAAAAAGACACTGCATATGTATAGGTAAAATTGCACATACCTAATTTGGGAAAGTAGGGCCCATAATGCCAATCAGGTAAACTAACCTGCGTACCTTATAATTTGTGAAAACTGGTTTGACTTCTTCAGTGACATGGTTTTTCAGATCCTCTAAATCCAGTAGTCCCCCATTACTCCGAACAATTTCCACAATAGCTTCAGCAACACGGCCTTCATAAAAGCCTTTTTTACCAGATCTTGCCAGCTCCTGAAAGAGGAAGAGCATTTAGACTAGAAACTTCAAAATAAAAGGACATTAAATTGTGTCACAGTCACTTGTCTTGGTCACAGTTGGTATTTTCATATGGATTAAAAGTACTTAGCTCTGATGATTATATCATATGAATAGTTTAGGTGAGCTATGCGGACCAGATGAATAAACCTAAGTTCTCAAACACCTGGAACTCTTAAAGAACTTGGATTGGTTTACATTTTGTGCACCCCACCAAAATCAATGCAAGCCTAATGGGATGCTATTTGGTCAACCAGGGAATATATAACCTTCTCCTTTGTTTCATTTTAAATCTTTTCTGATTGCATTCAGCTCTTTTCCAGGGGGATGTGTAAACATGCTGGTAGCATTTGATAGTTATTGAATGGTAGATTTTGTTCCTGAATCACACACTATGTAACCCTGTTGACATTAATAAGAGCTGTTGAGAGTTTAACACCTCCAAAATTAGGCCACTTATTCATGTGCCTAAAAGGTGCCTGATTTTGACTAGTTTGGCTTTAAATTATCTGTACCTTGCTTTACTCACTTTAAAAACATCCTTCACGGGGATGTTACAAGATTTAAATAATGATAGCACTTTGTGATCCTTTGATAGAAGGATTTGTTTTTGTTGGGTGGGTTTTGTTGGGTTGCTGTTTTTTTAAATAAGTGAACTGTGTTTTATTTTTAATCACCATTATACAACTAGAATACATCAGTGGCTTCTATTTCAAGATGGGGACCAATAGCTGAAAAAATAGTCTGCTAAAACAACACTTACCTTAGACACTCAAAAGAAAAACATTTGCTCATAAAGCATTCTGTACTTTGTGTGACCACAGGTGTAGATACAGGTACCAGAATAAGCTACTGTACAACAAGCTCTTCAAAAACCCTGTTGTGGCTCGTAGATTTTTTACGTATGGCCTTTTAATAGCCCATACCTAATGCACATTCTTCCCAGAAAAAGTGACTCAGCAAACACAGAAAAAGGGAAAGCTCTCCAAGACTGAAATCCTGAAATCACTTACTTGTGAGCAGTGAATAAGTGGTTTCAGGATTGTGTCTTACTTGAAGTAGAACATTTCTGTTATACTTAAAGGTTTGTTGCTAACATAGGGTGAAAACAGACATGACACGGGCCCGCTCTGGCCCAAGACTCACACCACATGTGTGGTTCCATGCCGCCAGATGTTGGCCCGGGATTGCCCCAAGGTGGGTAGGCGGCTGGCCCAGAATGAGCCCTGGGCCCAATCCCGAGCGCTCATTCTGGGCCAATGCGGTCCACAGCGGGCCAACTCATCTGTTTGGCCCTGCCGCCATGGCCGGGGGCGGGTCACTGAGGCGGAGCTGGCCGCCTGCACATCTGTTGTGCCCCCACCCCCCCGAGTCATGCAGGCAGTAACACAGCTCTCCCAGTGGCTGGCACATTTGTTTAGTGCTGCCTGACAACCTGGAGAGTGGCCACCACTGTTTTCCATCCCGGGTTGCATCAGATAGCCACTGCACTCACCACACGTCTGTTTTTACCCATAGCTTCTTGTAAATACTGATGGAGAGACAGTCAGAGTTGCATGTTGGGTGTGGTGAATAGATACATCCAGGACAAGAGACATTGGGAAGAGCAGGGTAAAAATCAAAATAAATAAATAAATACATGTGCATGTATGTGCAATACTTTTGTTCCAGGAGAAAAGGATGTGGCACATACTAGAGTTCCAACATGCAGGTCACACAGCAATGATGCAGCAAAGAACTTAAAATAACTCCTTAGTTATACAAGTAACCCCAAAACACCACACGTTGCTTTGTTAATGACATACCTTGGTGTGTTAGCTTATTAACAACCATGACTTATCATTACCACACTGAAATGCTAACCACTTAAAATTGTAATTCTCAAGAAAGAAAAAAAATATCAAGGTATAAAAATGAATTGGTTGCTTTTGTTTCTATGACAGAGAAGTGTCAGATATTTACTTAATGGAAAAGTACATAAGAATGAAAAAAAAATAAGTTGCATTCCTATAAAATGACAGTTTCCCAAGTAAAACGAGAACAATTAGTGTGAGCGACTCCTTCTAAGGGTCAGAGGCATAGGTGTACAAATGGGAGGGACACTGCTACTGTCTCAGCATTTGGGAGGAATGGGAGACAAATGTAAGCCCCCCACCACTCCCCTTTGGCATTTGATTTTCCCAGAGGCTGGACATGTTGTCAGAGTGCCTCCCCCGCCACATACACACACACACACACGCTTTGGACTGCTGTTATTCCACTGACAACAAAACAACTTTGTACAACTGGAACGACTAAGGGTGCCTTTACACAGAACAAAATGTGTGTGTTTGGGGACACGAACACGTGTATCTGTTCTGTCTAAGCATTGTGATGAATTTCTGACACACTTTAGCCCCCCTTTTGTCCCTCATAAAACAAGCAAGTGCAGCCTGGATCTTCTTCAACCATAACATGGGTGTTTTTTGGCCTTGGGTGTCCCCTGTTGCGTCTAAGCAGATGCGGTGTGTGTTGATGCAAAAAACGCCCATTACTTCCCATTTCCAGTCACAGAGACCAGCACTTTGTGGAGGGAACGCAATGTTACTCTCTATCCTGTTGAACTCATTGGTTTTCCTGTGATTCTTTGCATTTTAAGTCCCCACCCTCTCTATGCTTAAGAGCAAAGATTTTTCCTTTGTAGATGTATGTTTATGACGGGCAGAATAAAAAACCTACCTCCTTTCTCTCCCTCCCCCTGCTTAGAAGCAAAGGCTTTTCCTTTGCTGATGTATGTTTCTGGCAGAATAAGAAAATTCACTCCTTTCTGTCCCCCTCCCCGCTTAGGAGCAAAGAGGACTTTGCATACGAGAAAGAGGCAGCAGAGAGAGGAAGCGAGCTAAGGGATTTATTGGATCTACATGAAAGACACATAGAAAGAACACATTGACAGGGGCTAGGAGAATTATGGTATGTGTGCACAACCAATGCAGTTAAGCGTGCACAGAAAATGGGGGGTACAAATTGTTACAGAACTTGAAATTTTTACACCAGAGAAAAGGGAAAAAAAGAGAAACATTGAGCGGATGAAACGTGCTGTCAGTCGGGGATTTTCTTTCCTGTTAACAGCTACTTTCCGTGATGACGTTAATGTAACACGATATTGACAAGTACGTCAGAAATCCATGCTGGGATATCATATGGGAAACTGACTGGAGGGTGCGCATACATCCTTCCATCGGATGGGGGGGGGGCAGTATTAAACACCAATTGCCAACATGTGTAAGCAGTGCAACATCGCAAACACTTGTTCAGAGGAGGGTTCAGAGAAGGGTGTTAACACCCATGAAACACACATTCAAACACCAAAATATGTTGTGTCTAAAGCCGCACTAAAAGGGTTGTTACAGACACATGACCCTACACTACACAGAGTTTCCAGACACCAAGATACAAGGGGTGGGGGGGGTGGGGGAATCCTTGCATCCTTGTTAATGTATTAGTCCCTAATTTTATGGGGTTTTAATCACAATTGCTGAACTGGTGCAAGGTGTGATTTGTCCTCATCTATGCTTGCACCTAGCAGTGTCAGTTCAGCGGCACCTGTTACTAACACCATCTGTGTCCATTTTGCAATGCACAGTCATAATCATTGTCCACATCCAGAGTGGAATGGAACTGCATTACCCCAGTGAAAGCCACATGAGCACATTTTGCTCCTCCCCAACAGCTGTGCTGTCAACTTTCTACTCCGTAGCATAACAGGCTAAACCAGAAACTTAACTTGCATCTGTGGGGTTCTGGGAGGACTCATCTCCTACTAGCCAAACGCCGAGTGCTGTTCTTGATTGGCTCACCTCTGCTTGAACTTCATTGGTTGGATGTGCTACATACTGCCTCGCTAGGATCATTCTACTCAGTATGATGGCTACCTGGATAGGACACTAAATGCACATTCCAGTCTGCAGCTGTTCCTGCTGCACTTTTGATACTGTGACCCTGTTTTTTGGTTCCTGCCCCTGTTCCTTGCCTCCTGGGACCTGACCCTGCTAACGGCTTCCTGACTCTGATCTTCACTTAGCTCTGGCTGCCTGGTTCTGTTTCAGCTATCTGACTCATGGTTTCTTACCCGGCTCCCATTCCTTAACTTGGCTATGGTTTCCTGGTTATAATTCAGCTGACTCCTGGCCTTCGATCCAATTACCAGCTTCCAGAGTCCATTTATGCCATGGACTTTCTGCAGTGTATGTTTTTGTCCCATGGCAACCTCATACAAAGGTTAACTGCAAGGTTCCCTTCTTACCAGTAACTCTGAAAAGGGGGTAGAAGTTGGCCTTTGCTGGGCATAGGCAAGCCACAGCTGCAACCATGGCCGGCATCAGTAGTAGGCTTACCTGGGCACTTGCCAAGGGCCCACAGCTTCAGGGGGGCCCATCGGCCTTTGGGGGGGACCCCAGCCAATTTCCAAACCTGGACTGGGTGGACTGTTTGTTCGTGCTGTTGCTGCGCTGCTACCGGGAGCCTCGGCGGAGGAATGTGGTGAACAGAAAGGTTCTTCGAGATGGCTCTGAACATTAATGTGAGGAGCCACTTGAAGAACAGAAGGTTGCTAAAACAAGGTTCTTTGAGATGGCTCCGAACATTCACACAACTGTGTTGTGAGAATGGGAGGAGTCACTTGAAGAAAAACAGAAGGTTGCTACCTTGTAAACAAGGTTCTTCGAGATGGTGCCAAACATTCTCACAAGTGTGTTGTGAGAATGGGAGGAGCCACTCAAAGAAGAACTGCGCATGTGCAAGTCAGCTTGTGGGCTCTGTGCGGGGAGACTGAGGCATGGGGATGGATGGTATTGGGCCCAGGGAGAGAGGGGCTTGGGGGGGTTCTGGGGAGCGAGGGACAGGGAGGGAGGGGCTGTTTGGGGGTTCTAGGAGAGGCATGGGGACAGGGACAGAAGATGGAGGAAGGGGCTGTTTGGAGGTACTGTGGGGGAGAGGCATGGGCAAAAGGGGGCTTCCCAAGGGCCCACAAAAACCTGGAGTCAGCCTTGGCTGCAACTTGGCCTGGACCTCATTCTTCTTTCATTGACTTTGATTTTAAGCCATTACAACTCCATCAGCTTCAGCACAAATACTCCTGATTAGCACTGGTGTGGGGGAGATCAAAATCAGGCCTTCTGCACAGAACAAGCAGCAGTCCACATTATCCTGGCTGCATGAAATTGGGGGCTTCAGTGGGATGGCTGTGATCAGCGAAACCTATTTGAATGAAGAAGGGGAACATATAAATGGAGGAGTGAGTTGTTAGACTTCTAGATTTTGATTTCAGTAGAAAAATAATCTCTCCTTTGAAAAATTCAGAATTATTTGCGTGCTGGTCTGTAATGAGCAGGAAAGGGCTGAAAGAGGAATAGTGCTGGAGAGGAAGAGAGGTGCAATAGGTAAAGCTGAACAGAGCAACCAGGTAGCGTATTCTCCTTTTCACAGACACAGGGTAAAGTCACACGAGACTAGGAGTAAGGCCGCATGAGACATTATCCCACATTAGGCCACATTATCCCATGATGCAGTTGACCCTCTGTCCGGCAGCCACCAGATGTTTACCCACTTCTGCTTTGAGGCGGGTGCCTGGCTGCTATGAGATGCATCCGCTGGAGATGAATGGACACATCACGTACCAGCCAGGTGCCTACCCCGAGGCATCACAGGCTAATGTGGGGTACTGTGGCCTAACGTAGGATAACATTTTGTGTGGCTTTATCCACGGTTTCTCATTCTCAGAAACAACAGATTCTTTCCAATATTTTTTAAATATATAAATGTTAAAAATACAACTAGCAATATATATGGGCAAGTGGCAAAGGAAGAAAAATATGTCATGTAAAAACAAAATGCCGTTGTAAATTGTTTCCCACCTTACCCCCATTATAAGTTTTTTGAACTCATAGAAAACCTTCTAGGGTAATGGTCTTAAAAAGCCTATTGTTCTTAAATTAATAAATAGTATGATTTATGGCTCTCTCTTATCAAGTATATGAGTTCTTTTCCTTCTGTAATCCAACATACCACCTGGGCACTGAGGACAGTGATTGTTAGCTGTATCTCTAATTATCAAAAACAGACAAACTAACTTCTGTTAATCTCCAGGACCACAGATTCTACTGGATCTGTGTATTAAAAGGGAAACCCCCACTGATTCTTGGTTTAGAAATCTACAGGACTGAGCCAATAGCTTGTGAGACTTTACTTTCTCATCCTTTAGAAAGACGGCACTTTAGCACTATGTGAGCCAGTAAGTCCACAAGGCCCATGTAACAATTTTGGGTGTATGAAACTTTGGTTCAGTGGGAAAGAAGGAAAAAAGTCAGCTGTTCAGCAGAACAAGGAACATTAATCTTTTATGATTAATGGAAAGAAACATTAATTTTCCTTTTTAAAATTTAGCAGTGAAAGGGGGTGATCAGAGACAGCTTTGATCTTGGAGAGCAAGATCTATGGGGAGAGAAATGGAAAGAGGTGTGATGGACAAGTGAGTGGGAGACAGACAGCTGGAAAGGGTGTTGTCAAAGCAACCCTTGCTTGGTTAAGTTAGAATAGCAATGTGCAGAGGAGCAGTGTGCTGCCTGGAGGGGACTGGACAGATCAGAAATGAGGGAAGCAGAGGTGCAGCACAAGTCAAGAAGAGCCAAGCCTATGAAAATAAAAGGTACAGCAGTCCATTAATCTCTGAGCTTGGCACAAGGCACTACTTTACACACCGTGAGAAGAGGGCACTCTTAGTATGTTGTAGTTCATTCATTCATTAGATAATTTATTGTCTCTAGCAATCTGCCATCACAATATCAGCAAAATATAAATAAAGATCCAAAAGGGGAAATAAAATACAATAGAAAACACCAAGAATATTTCCTAAATTCTCATACATAAGGACATTTAAAAAAAAAAAAAGAAACTCTCCTACTGCCACAATATGAGAGTATCACAAAGGGTAATTTCAGACGTTACGAGATCACAGTCAACCACAGTGAACCACACTCAATCCCCCAGCATGGCCAATGAGCCCTGAACGTCTCTTCGTCGGCATCCAGTTGTTCACCACAGTCAATCACAGTAGGGGCCAAGGCCAACCACGGTTCTGGAGCTCGGGACGGGAGCAGGTCCAGAACCATGGTCAATGCAATCCCCACCGGGAAACGGCCAAACGTAATGCCTGAACAGCAACCGCCAGGCATGATCACACAGAACGAGCCCACGTCGTGGCAAATGCACGCAGCGTCGCTGCCAGGCAACAGCCAACAAACGGAACAAGGAGGGATATTTAAAGGGCACACTGCAGCAGGGGAATGAGGTGGTGAGACAGGAAGAGAGAGTGCAGAGACAGGACAGTTATGAAGCACGATGAGCAGCAGCAGGAGCCAGAGCAACCTGCCACACAGAGGGATATTGAACAGGGGACAGAGGCCCCCCGCAAATGAGTAAGGAGACCACAATGGGACGGCCGGGGGTGCAAGGGTAGCGCACAGTCATGGAGGGAGAGTGGGAGGGCAGGGGCAGGATTGGCACAACCACAGCATCCAACGCCCCATGTTCACCCAAGAGACCAGGAAACGTGCCCAAGCCCCGGAACCCCCACAGGACACCAGCAGGGAGGCGGAGGAGGCGGCAGCACAGGAGCTGGAGGGTCCAGCACGGAGGCAGAGGTACCAGAGAGTGGGACAGTGGGGAGTCCAGGAGACCCAGAACTTCATCAGGATTTGGGGGTCCCTGGAAAATCAGGTGGAGCTTGCGGTAAGCAAGCAAAATGAACACGTGTTCGACTTGATAGTGAGGGACATGGGGGAGGCGGGATATCAGAGGTTGGCAGCACAGTGCTGGTCCAAGGCCAAGGAGCTAAAGACAGGCTGCAAGCACATAAAGGACAATAACCAGCAGTCCGGTCACACAGCATGCACCGCACCCTATTATGATGCCCTAGACAGGATCTTCCACATGAAGGGATTCATCATGACCCCCCGGCTGGTAGGGAGCACCATGGCACAAGGCCGGACACGGGAGGACGTCCCACCCCCCCATGGTAGCACCGGGTGCACCCACAGACACCACTGGACCAGCACCCCAAGAGGAATGGCCCGGGACCTCAGGGACCAGTAGGCCCCGGTCACGGTCAGGCACGGGGAGTCCACTACCGCAATAAGGGTCGGGCTCCGACGATGACATGCTGGTCACCCTGAGCCAGTGGACACGTGGGGAGCACTCCGAGCAGAGCCTGATCGAGCAGCCAGCCACTGAGGGCACGGAGATGGACCTAGGAGGTAGGCACAGGGCGTGGAAGGCACAGGGACCTGCACAGACCCAGTGAGGGAGCAGGGGAGGTACAACAGGCAGGGAACCATACCATCCAACCCCCCAGCCCCCCTTCCTTACTGCAGGAGCGACCGAGGGAGAGGAGGAGGCAATGGAGAGGGAATGAGCACGGGGAGCAGTGGAACACATGGGGGAAGGTAAACAGAAGGGACGGGGCTCACCAGAGGGCGGGAGGGGGATGGGGGGGACATGGGGGTAGGGCAAGGGGAACCCCAACGCCACACCCCCACAGCCATTCCCACAGATGACCAATACCACCAGCGTGGAAGGCCGAGGCAGAGCAGCACCAGCAGCAGCAGCGGGTGGAGCGGGGGGGGTGACCAATGGGCCGGCACAGGGTGGCGGCCCAAGGGGGAGCAGATCAACCTGCACACACGGCTCCCAGGGGACTGGTGGCCAGAGCTGGCAGGTGGGCGCCGAGGGTGACCACGAGGGAACAGGGGAGGGGTAGTGGGTCACAGGTGCATGGAGGGAGGGGAGGGGACCACCCAAGTGGAGGGGGGAGGAATGGGCAGGCATCCCAGGCCACACCCCAGCACCGTTCCGGGGGGGCACATGTACAGCTACCGGCTGCCCAACTGAGTTAACCAAACCTGTAACCTGTAGATCCGCTGCCCCGGCAACTGGCCCGGCCCTGAGAGGGACCAGTGTTGTTGGCCCAGAGGATGCGGGAGCACAGAGCACGTGTGCGCTGCCAGCGGGAGGACCTGGCAGAGGAGATCATGAGGGCCAGCGCGGAGCAGGGGGAGGCAATTATCGTCTCCATAGACAGGATGGAGGCGGCCACTGGCAGGGCCATGGAGCAGCTGGAGGGACGGGACAGGCACCCTCTAGCCGAGATGCAGAAGGAGAGGCAGCTGCAGAGATGGGACCACACATGCCAGATGGAGGCGATACAGCAGTTGACAGACACCATCAATTGCCGGGCCACTGAGCACTCCTGGAAGCTGGACTGGTCCTAGAGATTGACACCTCACTGCTGATACATGCGGGCACAATGAGTGTCTTCATCATGGCAGCAGCACCCCCAGGCGCCATACTGGCTGCAGCCCCACACCCACCTGACATCCCACCGCCGGTGCCCATCCCTCAGCAGCAGAAGCCCTGACCACAGGGCCCACGCATCCACCTCCCCGTCCCGCCGGGGCTGAGACAGCAACAGCTGTCCCGCCAGGTGCAGCAGCAGCAGGCAGTCCCGGGCCCAGACCAGACCCCAGCAGTGGCCATGGAGGAGAGCCAGGCGGCCGCTCAGAGCCAGGAAGCAATGGAGGGGGACACCAGTGCGGGCGAGGGCGGCTCGCAGACCGCAGAGCAGCCCACACGGCGATGGAGAGGTCGCCCCAGGAAGCAGGAGGGGTAGGGGGGCAGGGGTAAGGGGAGGGGGAAGTAGGGCACGGGGATACAATAAAGACACCTTTATTCACTGTAACCATCATGTCCGTTGTTCACTGATACACACACCGGGGACCCTGAGCTCAGCGGCTGCGGCTCGGGCACTCCTGGGCACCGGCATGGCATGGGTCCCGCCCCACGGACCCTGGAGCCTCAGGCCTGGGGCAACTGTGCTTTGTGCCTCGTACTGCTCAGATCCGCTTAGCATAACGGTACTCCCTGGGGTTCGCTACGTTCACATACAGCGGAACGGGGCCAGCTGGCCGCTGTGGCCTGGGATACCACAGGGCCACTCCATCAGACTCACAGATGTTGTGCAACACGCAGCAGGCACCGATTACCAGGGTGGAGGTCTCCACCGTGAAGTCCAGCTGTCCGGCCAGGCACCAAAGGCCCTCTCGACCACAGTCCTCGCGGTGCACAGTCGGGTATTGTACAGGGCCTCCATCGGGTTCTGGGCCACCAGACTGGCCTTCATGAGCCATCGGAGCAGCGGATAGACTGGGTCCCCGATGATGCAGGGGGGCATTAACACCCCCTCGATCCGGGTCATCCGCATGTTGGCAAAGTCCCCCCTGTACATCCATGCGAAGAGGGAGGAGATGGCGAAGATCCGGGCATCATGGCTGTGGCCGGTGAAGATGTCAGTGAATTGGCCCTGGTGATCGACAACGGCCTGGAGCTGCAGCAAGTGGTAACCATGCCTGTTGATGTACTCGGCCGCATCATCGTGCGGGGGGTGGAGGATCTCCATATGGGTGCCATTAATTGCGCCCACGCAGTTGGGGAACCTGGTAGCCTCGAAGCCGGCTATCACAGCCACCTGAGCCACGAGCTGGATCATGCGGTCGAGGAGGACCACCTCCACAGCCTCACAAAAGTCATGGTGACAGAGATAGGGGAGCACATGGGGGTGTGCATCCACTCCAGCCAGGGCCGCAGAAGCTCTACCAGTTGCAGGAGGGTACACTGGTCCATCCGGAAGTGTACCCTCGAAGCAACATCGTCCCATCGTGTCAGGGCCCCCTCCCACCATTGCTGGGCCCTGGGCACGGTCCAGAGGCACCTGTCAATGGGCATAACGAGCCTGACAGCACTAAAGAGGGCCGCCCTCCTCCAGTAGTGAAGTACAGCTGCTTGCTTGAGGGCAGCCAGACGGGCGCATGCAATCAGCAGGGCCCTGCAGTACGTCCCAGAGAGCCGGCATGCCGTGTGCATGGCCTCGATGCAGCAGCGCCTGTGATGGGCAAGCAGGCTGGTTGCAGCGACCCAGTCCAGGCATTCACGCACCCCTGTGTACATCTCGAGCAGCTCCGTGTTGACTCGCTGGAGCTCGCTGTGCTGGTGGTGCCACTCAGCTATGATCTCCAGTAGGAGCCAGCAGACACACCACTGGTTCACATCCATGTCAGGTACCTGCGAGGGCCTTAACTGGTAGGTGCCCCAGGAGCACCAGGTGGTGTCAGGCACACCGCTCGGCGGGACGCTCATGCTGCTGTGCTGCAGGTTCTGGCTCGCTATAAGGGGGCTGGGGCCAGTACACGCCCACACATCACCGGCTGTCCATTGGGCCCTGTGCCCAGGTGCTGGGCCAATTGGTTGTGGCCTGTGTGTTACCGGGTGCTCCTGGTGGCACGGGGCCGCTCACCTGTACCGGGGGGCTCCGCCTGTAGGTCCCTTGCCCCCTGGTGCCGCTCGCTAATGGCTATTGGGGTGTTGGGTGCTCGGGTGCATGGGAGGGGGAGGGCTGTGCCCCCGGCAAGTAGGTGGCGTAACGGTGCCTTGGAGGGTGAATGAACGTTGTGTGCGTATCACTGCTCTCTGTGCGTAGGTCGTCTCTGACCTTGGGTTTCTCCAACTGTGCTGTGTCCGCTCCCCACGCATCGCTTCCCTGCCGTCCCATTGTGCTGCCCTTACCCTTATCGTGTGGCCTTCGCACTCCCCTGGTTACCTCCCCTTCCTTTATTATTATTATTATTAACAAACATTTATATAGCGCCAGCAGTGTACATGGCACTTTACAAAGTAATAAAATAGACACGGTCCCTGCCCCTAGGGCTTACAATCTGAG
>QEPC01010046.1:764452-785891 GCA_003113815.1 Sphenodon punctatus | reverse complement strand
CTAACCACCCTTTAACCACCCTTGGTGGTCATTTATGCATGTTTCAGGGCTGCATAGGGCACCAATACAGCCCTGCAACATGCATAAATAACCACCAAGGGTGGTTAAAGGGTGGTTACTGGTTAGCGTCATGTCTGTTTTCACTCTGTTAACTAGATTTATTTGCAGGCTTGTTATAGTCAGTTTAAAAAAAATAAATCACATTGACCACAAGCTGAAAAAACCCCATCTCTAATGTGAAGCATCATGATTACATCCCATTTGTCTGCCCTTAGCAGATCTTCCATATCAAGCTCATTTATTTATTTCTCCTGGCATTTGAACCTGCTTAACTTGCAACATTACATTTGTTCCACAATAAGGTTAAGTGTCCATATTTGGCTGCCCAGGACACCGAGATTTATGACAGGCATCTCTTTTTACTAATAAAGGCAGAGGCATTGCTCACTCACGTCAGTCCCACATTCACTAAAACCAAGTTAGCCAGGAAGCACAATTAGTTGCTGTGGAAATAAAACTAATTTAACATAGATTACTGCAAAACCTTCACTAATTGCCTCTTTAAGATGAAACATTTCTCCTGCTATTAAAATCAGACTTTATCATTCCCAGAGACACACAGGGCTTCCTTCCTACCAGAAGAGTATAGGGAGGAGGAGCCCTGGAGACTGCTTCCTCCACAATCTGAACTGCCACAACTAATCCTGTGAGCAGTGTAGGCAGATCAGAGCTTCCCTTCTCTCTTCCATGCCCCTTGTCTAAACATAAAGACGGTGGGGGAAGTTCCACACATACACTCCAAGATAAGAATCATGCATCAGCAAGTATGGCCTCATTGTCCTACTGCCACTCCTCTGACACTGATAGCACAGTCCTCCATACAAGCAGGCAAGAGCAGAAAGTGGGTGCCAAGGCTGTGCTCCACTGAATGAAAGGGTCTACACCAGGCAAGTGGGGGGAAGGAGGGGGCTGTGCCCTGGTGGGAAGACAGCCATTGTGCTAAATGAAATGAGACGGATCTGCCATTGGATGTCCTCCATGTGATAAAGCACACCAGAAAAATACATTACTAAGGCCAGGAGGAAGTTCAACAGCAATTGTGTGGCCACCAAGAATGCCCTACTCATAGTGGCCATCTGCCGACAATGCGGGACCTCAAGGAGAGAGCCCCAAGCAGACTGCAGAGGCCGGCATAGGGCCCAGGGGATAAGGCGATCCTGCAGATAAGCGGACCTTGACCCACACCAGCTTATGCACTGAGCATCTAACGTTTTATGTTTTCTACAGAAAATAAGTAATGGTGTTACTGAGGTGCAAATGACAGCAGAATCTACCCCCATGTTTAATAATTACTAGTAACCAATAACACTTGCCTTTCCTATTGGTTTTGAGCATCCTGATCCGTCACTTTCGGCCATATATCTCAGACTCCGACCTTGCCACCGTGCATTCATCTCTTTGAGATTAGACTACGGCAACATACTCTACGTCGTATGGTGATGACCCAGAAGCTGCAGCTGGTGCAGAACGCAGTGGCCCGCCTCCTGACGGGTCGCCGAGAGCACATAACACCGGTGCTCTCTTCTCTGCACTGGCTGCCTATAGTCTTCTGGGCCAGATTCAAGGTGTTGGTTATCACCTTTGAAGCCCTGTACAGCTTGGAGCTCCACTTACCTGCAGGACCGCCTCATCCCCCGTGTCCTGGATTGGCCCCTGCAGTCAGCTGGGGGTGCCCTCCTGGAGGTCCCCCAGGTGTCCCAGGGGGGCAACATTCACGAGGGCGTTCTCAGTGGCCCCACCGCAGCTCTGGAACTCCCTCCTGGTGGAGATTCGCCTCTCTCCAGACCTCCCCTCATTCCATAGACAGTGCAAAACCTGGCTGTGTTGCCAGGTGTTTGGTGAAGGGGATGGGTAATTAGGGGGGTTCTTTTTTCTTTTTCATTTTTCTTTTGGGGGTAGTGGGTGTCTATTATCTTTTGGACCCTAGTTGTTTTTTGGTTTTATTTGATGTTTTATAGTATTTTATATTTTTAAAATTTGTTTTAATGCATTTTGTTTGCTGCCCCAAGCTGCCATTGGGCAGGAGGGGGCGGACTATAAGTATTGAAAATAAATAAATAAATAAATAAATAAATAAATATTGTAACCTAAAATCAGCATCCTTACCTTAAAGGTGTTGGCTAAAAATGGATTGCTGAACACTTGTCCATGATCAGGAGCTTGGCCATGGATCAGTAGGTTTTCCCCATGTTTATTTCCGTGTGCTTGTAGAACATCAACCCCCTGTTTCCAGTGATAAGCAGTAACCTCTGACACAGGAAAGCCTCTCTCAGCCAGTTCAATAGCAGGTTGAAAAATCTGCCCCATGGAGAGCTATATAAATAATCATCCAAAAATTGCATTATTTCTAGATTGCTGCATTTGAGAATAAGAACCCCAATCCTGTGAACACTTACACCTGCCTTTAATGCGGTAACTGAGTTATTCCACTAAAGCCAATGAGAATACTTACACCCTGTGTAAAATTAAGGATATGTGCAAGTGTTTGCAGGATGAAATCCAGCATATACTTTTTCAGGCTGAATCAGTTTGAAACACTACCTATATGCTTGAAGAGCTACATTTAAAACACCATGCAAGTGGCTTCCACTTGCATAATGGATGCCACTGTGGTATATAAGGAATAACTCTGAGTGACACTTAAGTAAGGCAGTACTGTAACAAATTATTTTTCTCCTGTCACTCCTCTGTGATTTCCCATTTAGCAGGGGTTTGGTCATGGATTCTGTATTGAGGCCACTCTGTTTTATAGCAGGAAAACAAGCTCTGAGTCTTTTATCCCTCTCCAAACCATTTTTGTCATCCCTATAATTCTGGTGGACTGTTTTTCCACATTGCCTTCTCAATGACACAGCAGTTTCTGATGGTTGAAGCCAGAGAGTTTGAAAATATCCCATTTCTACTAGACTATCAGCTGTTACCAGATTGGGAAGCAGAAATCCTACATACTATTACTAGTCAAGTCATGACATTAGCTTTTAATCTTTTAACCACACCTGAAGTATTGGCAGTAAAAAAAAGGAAGTATCAAGGTACGTCACACAGTGGGTGTTTTTCAAACGATAGGGGGGAGGGGCAAGGCCACCACGTGGCTCTGCTGTGGAGCACCCACGCAGGTGAAGTGCATGGGGAGTGAAATGGGCGTCTCAGCATGGCTAACATGGTCACAGAAGCAGCCACCGTACATTTGGCTAGCGCTGCACAGAACACTCTGAATTTCCCGGCATGGCTCTATGTATGGCCATGTGCAGGGGCACCAGGGCTCACAGGGAGCGTGCATCCAGTCAATCCATCTTCAGACAGATGGTTGGCTCTGTGGGTTTTGGGTGGCCATGTGGGATAGCATCTCATCTAAAAAAAAACCAACGTGACACATTGGGTAGCAAAGGTAACTATGACTATAGATGATAAATAATATGTTTTTATTTGGAATTCTCTGCGACTTTTTCAAAGACAGAAAGGTTGCTTTAAAAATAACACTATTGTAATTTTTAAAAAATGACTAACTGGAATAAAAGAACAAAAGGAGACCAAAAAATGTCTTAAAACGTCACCAAATAGCTAGCAAATTTTGTGGGGTTTTTGCTCTTTTTAAATTAAAAACAACTGAGAAACTAGATCAAACAAGCTCCCCACATATACCCCCACTTTCATCCCACTTTTTGGAAAAACATGGATTTGTATCTTAACTTTGCAAATTGGGCTCTTCTCCAGACTGTGCCAGAGCAAGGACCCTTAAATCTAAAAAGATGTCTAAATTCAAATTCCTCTACCAGGAAAATTGTTCTTAATAGTCAAATTATTTGGAAAAGCCAAGTAAATTAGCAGCAAAGAAGGCAAGAAAAGCATAACAGATTGGGTGCATGCAAAATAATGTGATGGAGGATTATTATTAGTTATCATTTATATAGGGTGAAAACAGACATGATCCTAACCACCCTAGGTGGTTATTTATGCATGTTGCAGGGCTGTATTAGTGCCCTATGCAGCCCTGAAACATGCATAAATGACCACCAAGGGTGGTTAGCATCATGTCTGTTTTCAATCATAGTCTTTTGCAGTGCTCAAATGTTCTTTAAATTCCTTATCTAGCTTCCCCTTAAATAACCCTGTGAGGTACATTACTATGATTCCCACTTTACAGAGAGGGAACTGAGGCTGAGAGACAGTGACTTCTCCAAGACCACCCAGTAAATTAATAGCTAAGATGGGATTTGAACCCTAAATCTCTCATTCAAGTTTGCCATCTTGTCCACTAGGCTACCCTGGCTCGCAACCTGCTTATGTCTCAGGAAAAGCATTTTGTTTATTTTGATTTGTGGGGCTACCCCAATCTTTAGGTGAACTAAACTGCACTTTTAAACAGTATTTTCATTTGGCTTCACCTTTTTACTTCCATAGAGTGTCACAGCATCACACCAGCCAGCTGCTGCACCTGGGACGGTGACATTGTGAGCATGAAATGGAGGAAGAGGGTTTGCCTCGTTGAAACCTTGGTTTTTTAACAGCTCAGTGGTCAATGACCCTGGAGACCTGCCACTGCAAAGCAAACAGAAATGCACATGTAACATGACAAAATTTGAAGAAGCCACAGTTTCAAATGACAAAAGAGTGATACGGTTATAGGAGGCACTGAATGGAAGGAGCTCCAACAAACCCAGAAACTGCATAAAAAAGACATGGAATTTGCTTGTAGTGAACTCATGACATTTCACAGATCAACTCACTATAGGCTACATCTTGCAATCCTTAGTTTACCAAAACATTTATCAGATTAAATGCATTGTCCAAAACATCCATTTTTTAAAAAAATAGCTCATTTGAGATGTTTTCCTTCTCTGCTTTCTTTTCTTTGTGACTTCAGCAGCCAATAAAATATAAACCACTAATCGATGGCTCCAATCCTATGCACTGCAGTGTTTTCAGGAGGGTACTCATTGCAAACAATACAGTTCATTAAAAAAAGTACAAGACATACTTTCTCTTTGAAATGTGGAATACTTGAGCTGCTTAACAGCAACAGAAAATACTGGGTTCCAGTACCTTTTGTTATAACTGCCACTACACCCAGGACAGAACTGAATCCTGAAAAAGGGTGAAATGACAAGAAAAAATAGTTTTGAAGACTGATATTTTGTGAACCACTAAGACTAGAGGTAAACATTGGAGCAATCCGTGGGTGGGCGGTGGGTGGAGATGGGTGTTGCGCAGGAGCACACACGCACCTACACCCACCACAAGTGGTGTTTACACAGACACCTCCACCCATCTCCATCCAGTGAAACTGGGTGGAGGCATCTCATGTGAAAAGGTCCCATGTTGCAGGGCTGCAGTGTTGCTCTGTACCATGTATCACCCATTTTATCGGTGTTAGAATGTCTATGTAAAAAGGGCCCATGTCAATTTGTGAAGGAAAAAAATGAAACTTCCATTTTCTGGCCGGGTATAATTTTCCACTCTGCCTTGTGTTTTGAATTTTAAATCAGGCTTCACCTTGTATTTATTTTCAATATAGTCTATTTTTCTATTCCTTTTATATGATCAGTATGTTTTGCACAAATTATTGCAATGAATAATGGAAAATATTTTCCAAAGGAAAGGATTATTTTAATGATACTTTCAGCAGGGGATCCAGGGGCCCCCAGTATGACTGAAAACAACTCCTGGTAACTCAATTAAAATAGCTTCCAGTTCACTTTGTAGAAAGGTGCAGAAAATCAATGTCATCTGCCTTACAGCGTTCACTAGTACTTTCCCCTCCAACTGTAACAAACAGGAAGTTAAGGGCACCTGGAAGTGATATTATCTCCATGCCACTCCTCTCTGTTAGGCTATAATAAAGCCAACTGCTTTCTCCCTTCATAGCCTCTGGATTACACACACAGTAAAGGCCTGCTGTGGCGGAACAGCTATTTCTTTGCGGTTATGAAAATAAACCATTTGAATAGAATTCAAATGTAGGAAAAATAAGCAAGCAAGAGAAAAGGAAACGAGGTGCAAATGTGGACTCTGACCTCCTGTTAATAGATGCTTCCTCAAAGCGACCAATGCGGCAGACTGCCCATCCACCTGGAAACTTGTTTGCAATTATCAGTGTACGTTCACATAAATAAGGGGCTTTAAACACTCCAGCCTGATAGCAAACATGTAAAATGGAGCAAACAGCATGTGACAGTGGGTAGAAACAGACATATGGGCGGCACAGCAGCTCCCCGGCCCAGGACACTGAACAAACATGCCTGTAGCTGGAGAGCTATCCCACCACCCGCACGACCCAGGTAGAGCAGGGTGTTAAACAAATGTGAGGGCGGGCAGCCCTGGCTTCACCCTGCTCCCACTGCCCGCCCCCCATGACAGTCATGGCGCTTGGCCATACCAGCCCCAAGGCAGGTATATGGCAAAGATGAACACACGTGGTAACCCACATAGGTGGGCCTTAGCCTGGGCTGCATACTCAGAGATTTTCCGAGGACACAGCCAAGGCTAGTTGCCTACCCGCCACGGAGCAGTTCTCACCTCAGCTGGCAGTGTATTACCAGACGTGCCAGTGGGTCTCGGGACACAGTGGGCCACCGTCATGTCTGTTTTTATCCAGAGACTTTATGGGTGTGTTGTCATGCCTCATCCTCACTATCTAAAGCTTCCTCTCGTCACATCCTGGGACACTGCATTTTCCCCACTGCTGCCATCACACCCATGCAATCCCCAGAGGGTGATTTCAGACTATGGCCAGGGGTGAAGGGGGGAGCCAACAGACGTTCCCCCCTTTGCCCCCGGCCGTGCGGACCGCCGAACCACAGCCCATGGTGAAAGCGCCCGACCGTAACATCTAAAGGGGGACACCCCTCCTCCCGGAGGGGGCGAGGCCGCGCGATACAGCGTGCAGCCGCACAGTCCCGCCCCCTGCGCTCCCCGGCTATTTGCCCTCCCCAAAACAGGCAGCCACAGCGGCCTATCCGGCTGCTACCGCCGCCCGCCACCTGGACCCCGGAACGCGGTGGAGGTAAGTTAACAGATGTTACTTTTCCTTCACCGCGTTCCGGATTCCCCCTAACCAGGCTTCGTTCGCCGCCGTGGTGCGGGAGAACAAAGTGTGGTTAGATTCACCGCGGGGGGTGGTTGACTGAGGTGAACATCTGGATGCACGCAAACAGACGTTCACCTCCATTCACCACCACCCGCGGTTGACTGAGGTTGTCTGTGGTGATTTCAGACAAACGTAACGTCTGAAATCACCCTAAGAACGCCCTATGATTTGAACTGAAGCTTTGCCTAGCGAGGAAGCTAAAGATGGTGATTTTCAGACGTGACAAGATCATGCTCAACCACAGTGGATTCCCACCGGGTGAGCAAGGTCTCGTCACGTCTGTTGGGGGAACAGAAGTTCCCCCCAGTCAATCACGGTGGGGAATCACATTTACCACGCGATCGGCGATCCCAGCGGGGCCGGCCCCGATCGCATGGTGAATGTGATACCCCGCCGCGATGAAGGGGCCCGGCCCGTCTGGACGGCTACCACGGCCTGGAATCCGCGGCAGGATTCCGGGCCGTGGTCAATGCGGGCGGCAAGGGTGGGGGGGGCAGGGCCGTGCGGCCGCACGTTGCACCGCGCGGCCCTGCCCCCTTCCCGATTCCCCACCGGCACATCTGTTGGACGTTAGTCCAATGCTGGGGAATCACCGGGTGATTCCGTGACGGGGCCAATAGGGCCCCCGTCACGTCTGAAATCACCCGATGAGACCAATGATGACCCTTCTCATCTCACCCAATATAAGGCCAGGATGGACTGGGACCTTGCAAAAGCCTGAGCACCTTCATACACAGGGCTCAGCCCTGCTCTCACTAAAGCCACCGGAAGTTTTTAAAGGTTTCAAAAGGGGCAAAGCATACTGAGAATGATGGGGGGGGTTTGGTCAGCATTTAGAGGAAAGGCTTCTGTTATTAAAACATTGTTTTTAAAATGTTGTAAATACAGGGATTTAAACCTCAAAAATATCTCTGTTTTATTTATCTCACACCAATGTAAAACCACAGTTATTCCAGAATGACGCTGGTGTAACCTGCTTTAGGTCTAGAATTAAATATATAGGTTTATGAAAGCATTTCCTTCTCTCAAGTGCATTACAGAATAGTTACTCTTGTTCATTATCTTTGAAGCTTACCTGCCATTGAGCCCATGCACCTGCTTTGTGCTCATATCATAGTAGAGACAGAAGCAGTCACCACCTATGCCAGTGCTGCAAGGCTCAGTAACATTTAAAGCAGCAGCTACAGACACTGCAGCATCTACAGCATTGCCACCCTTCTTTAAAATGTCTGCAATAGAAAATCCTATTAAAATCTGAGCAATGAATGATTGTTATGCTCAAAATAAACAGAATAGCAAACGGGAGTTTTACAAACTATAAAATCCTGGAAAGGAAAGATGGATTTAAAGGGTAGCATATTCATTTGTAAAAGGGGACCCTCTAAGTGTTCAGAGAAAACAGACAGCACCAGAGAAAGGTAGTGTTAAACTGTAATGCAAAAATGTGAGAACTCTGGGATATAATGAGAAGAAAAAACAATATGAAAAACCCATCAGAAATAAAGACAAGACAATGCAAGACTCTTCACTGGAGCAGACAATAAAATGATGACAGGACACCGTCCTGGCCTTACAAACCAGTTCAGGGTGCATGTTACACATAAAAGGCAAGGCATGGCATGGCATAGCAAACATATCTGATATGTGGCTTCCTTAGCATTCTTTGCAAATATTCCCCTTCTTCATGACCCCAGGGGGTCATTTAATCCCACTAGCAGAGTCAACTGCTCTCTACTTCTGTGCTTATACATGCTCGTTATTGTAGTAGCGGAGAACTACTTTTCTCATCCCAGTCTCTCCTTCTCCTCCCACACAAAAGTACCACCAATTATTTCAGTTCCCAGCCAACCAAACTCCTTTCAGACCAAAATGCAAGCATTTTGTTGTTGCTGTTGTTTTAAAAAAACCAATTACTCCTACACCTATTATTTTTATTTTAAAATGCGTGCTCTCTCTTCACCCCCAGTTACAGTAACCAGAGACAGATTTCCAAAAAAGAAAAATATATATTTTAATAATAGTCAGCACTACTTTTATTTTATTTTTCAATGATGAGCATCTTCTACTCTCACTGAAAATCCATTGGTTTCAGTGAGAGCAGAACTGAGCATTATGGCAGTTTAAGAACTCATGAAGTTTTCTGCAAAAGCAAACTGTACACAAGAAATAACTCAAGAAACCTGATTCCCAAAAGGTCATAAATGCAGAACAGAGCCATCATCTAGAAACCCTTATAAGGTCAAGGCCAGGAGCTTGATCACTCCGTAAAGAGTCCACCACTGTCTCAATTTCCTCTTCCTGGCTTACTGGCCACACCGGGGACTCCTTTAACCCCAGGCCTAAGCTGTCCCATTGCTGGGCCTTGGCTCCTCCCGGTGGATTGTAAAGCTTCTCAAAATGGGCCATCCAAATGCACGGAGAAAGCGGGGAGGCAGTTGATCTGGATTTTCCCCCGGTAGAGGCGTTGACCCGCTGTCCCTAGGCATCCCCTTTAGACGCAGCCTGCAGGAGAGCTTTCCACTGAACACCCCATTAATCCCTCTTTTTGGTATTAATCAGAACCCTATATTTTGACCTGAGGGCTAAAAATTTAGGGGACAGTGAGGTCACCTTGTTCTTTCTGTATTCAAAGTACCAAGCTTTAAGTTCCTTCCTGGCCAACCTGCATTCTGTATCAAACCAGGGCTGGTTTATTTTCATAGTTTTAGAATCTGCAGCTCATCTCAACCCCTGAATATGAGCCCTAAGTTCTAAAGTTAAATGCTGGTACAGATCTAAAACCTCCGCGGGGCTATTTGAGGTTAAAAGTTGCTCACGAAGGGAAGAGACAAAAGGCCGGGATGCAAAATCCCTTAGAGCTTGTTAACAGTCCTTATCCCATCGCGGGGCCCATACTGCATCAAAATGCTCCAGATTAGAGTCCATCATGGTCTCTAGAGTCTGTGCGATATTCGCAGCTAGATTTGGGCTAGAGAAAAAAAGTTCAAGGGGGGAGATGATCCCCCACCAAGGGGGGGCCCAGAGCAAAGTCTGTGATGTAAGGGAGGGCCATTGCCAAAACTACACAAAAATCCACCATACTGGGGCCCTGGTGACCAATGAAGGTAAACTCGCCCTCCAAATCGTTGAAACCAGAGCCATAAACAGCATAAAGCTCCTGTGCCATCAGTAACTGGGCTAACCTAATCCCGGAGGCATTAATACCCTAGTCCTTGGACCTTCTGGGGCCCAGGAGACTGGTTGGAACATAGGTCCACCCGTCACATACTTTAAGGCTCATAAGGATTGGTGGCTGCCAGTTTTGGCTGCCTTGTTCACAGCCATTAATAGCATTGGACTAATTCCCGAAGCCTGGGATAAGGCCATAATAGTCCCTATATACCAAAAGGGGGCCAAAACGGATCTGGACAGTTATAGGCCAATTAACCTCTTGTCAGTAGTGTCTAAGGTCTCTGGCAAATATCTTCTTGGGAAACTGGTTGAATGGATGGGCCAGGCTAAGGTCATCTCCCCAGAACAGGCAGGGCTTCAACAGGGACGCTCTACCACTGAGCACTGCTTTGTCCTCCAGTATCTCGTTGCCAAGTATAAAGCAAGACACGGGGCCTTTTATGCGACCTTCCTGGACCTCAGGGCGGCCTTCGACTCTGTGGACCGGGCTGCCCTGTGGCGCAAGCTTCAGGCCTCTTCCATGGATAGGCGCCTATTGGCCTTGATCTATTTGCTTCATGCCCACTCATCTCTGGTAATTAAAGTGGACCGCTATGGCCACATCACCTCTTCAGTTTCCACCTCATTGGGTGTTAGACAGGGGTGCATGCTGGCCCCTGCTCTTTTTAATTTCTTTATCGATTATGTTATTCCCGCCATGGCCGATACTTGCTTTTTGCCACCTAAACTAGCCTTGCACGCCATCGGTTGTCTGTGTTACGCTGACGACGTTGCACTATTATCTCAGACTCGGGTTGGGCTGCAGCGACAGCTTCAAACTTTTGCTGCTTTCTGCCAGGCGAACCACCTGAGTATCAATCACGGAAAGTCCAAAATATTAGTCTTCTCTTCCAAATACAAACCACAGGTTTGGTCAGTGGAGGGTTTCCCGTTACAGCAGGTCCAGGTGTTTCGATACCTGGGGATCCTGTTTCACAGGTCAGGCTCCTGGAAGGAGCACATTAACAGAGCCCTTAAAAAGGTTTCTGCCCCGGCCCAGTCTATAAGTAGGCTTTTTGCAAAGCAGGGAAGGATGGCGGTTCTCCCAGCTCTCCAGGTGTATAACACTAAGGTCAGGGTCCAACTCCTATATGGGGCTGAGTTGTGGGCCCCCTTTCTTCCTTGATCAGTAGACGGGGTGCAAGCTAAGTTTCTGTGAAAGCTGCTGGGAACTCCACAAGGCACCCCCTTAGGATATGATCTGAGCTGGGTCAAAAACCCTGCTCCCAGGTTGCCAGGGAGGCTGCTTTGAAGTTTTGGCTCAGATTGAATTTTGAGCAGGGCCCACTTCTACTAAAGGGTGTTATGGCTACCCACAGTGTTGTAACATCTGAACTGGCCCGCTAGATGTTTTCCTAGGCTGGACCTAGGGTTTCCCTGGGCTGTGGCAATTCTTAGCCCAGGCTGTAAGTCGGAGCCCATCTCTGAGTCACACCAGGACCAGTGGTCCTCAGAGGTTGTGGTACAACTAAAAGAGATGGGCATCTCCCCCGAATACCTTCAGCATAAGCCTCCTTTCTCTCTTAGAAGGGAGGTGCTTTCCCGTTCCGGGGACATAGGATACCAGCTGGAGGTTGGGAAAATTAGATTGTCCCCTTATATCGGGACTACTTGATGCTTATTCCGGTCAGATAGGTTGCTGCCTATCTGACTGCACCCATCTTGGGTAGGGTAAAACAACTGTTTTGTAGTGCTCGTTTTAACAGTTTCCCATCTAGTGTTTTAGAGGGACGAATACTGGGGGTGCCTTACGTTGAGCGTCTATGCCCATTTGATAAATTGGAGGTGGAGTCGGTGGGGCATATAATGCTCAGATGCCATCTTTATGACGGCCCACGCCAGGAATTTCTGAGCCCTCTACTAGAGAAGTACCTAGGTAGAACCGACCATGCTCTTTTAGCGTTACCTCTTAATAGTACGGACCCTATGCTAATTAAGAACATAGCTGCATTCTTGTTGCAGGCAGTCCATTTCAGGAAGTTGTTTTTAAGTTCCTCAGCATTGCCAACGGGAGTGGTTAATTATGTTTAATATCAATGAACAGGACGTTCCGATTCCCTTGGACTTACCATTAGTAACAATAAGACTGTTAGCCTTCTTTTATATTATTGTATAAGTTTTTGTATTATTTTATATGACGCAATGACCCTGGGTCATGCAATAAAGCATTTGATTTGATCTAGAAACCTGAGGTTAATGGATATGGATTGCGATGGGAGGAAATTGATAAAGATGACTCACCATATTGTCAAAATACAATTCATAATTTTACTCCATCTAAGCAGTGAACCAAAATAGCACCCCTTTCCTCCCTCCTCTCCAAAAAAATCCACACATACAAAACCAAAAACAATTACCAAGGCCAATATTCGTTGCAAGGGGCTGGCTTGATGCAACACAACCATTTGTACAGACCACTGGAGATCTCCGAGAGCAGAATTCAAGTAGTGACATTATTTTAGGCTGATGAGTGTATGTCTATTAACATGACATCTGAAAAAGACATGCACATCCAAGTTAGCATAGAGAAACACGCAGTCATCATGATCAGCTGTATCAACAGGCAAAATCTATGAAAACAGATGTGACGCTAACTCCACTTTAACTCTGCGTCTACATTTCTTATGCATGTTGCATAGGGCACCAATACAGCCCTGCAACATGCATAAGAAATGTTAAAACGGTGTTAAAGTGGAGTTAGCATGTCTGTTTTCACCCTAAATTTCGCTCTCCCATCTTAACCACACTCTGTAGTAACATTGGGTGAAAACAGACATGACGCTAACCACCCTTTAACCACCCTTGGTGGTTATTTATGCATGTTGCAGGGCTGTATTGATGCCCTATGCAGCCCTGCAACATGCATAAATAACCACCACGGGTGGTTAAAGGGTGGTTAGCATCATGTCTGTTTTCACCCATTGTCAAGACTCTACTACATTTCAAATACAAATATCAAATAATTTTTGTTCAGTGAATTTCATTTATTTTGATTAATTTTTTTGCTTGAGCCTTATCTATGAACAAGCTGCAATTTTCATAAAGGTATTATTTAATCAACGTTATTCATATTACAGTTTCTTAGCCAGTAGTTTGCCCATGTCTCGTTGTTCAATTTCTATTTTGTTACTGAAACTTTGAGTCATTTTGACGGAACACACAAATAATACACTTTTATTTTATGGTTGAATGAACATGATTTTAGAATCAAGTTTCCAGTGCTAAAAATCAGCACCTTAAAAGAAATAAAATAAAATATTTTTTTCACATCAAGACACAGTTTGCTTGTGTAACTCATAACTAAAAAGAGAGTACAAACTTATTACAGAAGAAAAAAACGGGGTGGGGAGCTGGAAACAGACAAGAACATCCATAATCACGCAACAGTTAGGATTTTTAAAGAAAAAGGAAACAAAGAAAAAGTTTAGGAATGGACATTACACAGTCTCACACACACGTTTATTAGTTCTAGTCAAAGGCCATAATAAAATAAATACAAACATAAAATACAAAATTTACATTTTTAAAAAATATAGACAAAGAAATAATAATTTATCAGTTCAAGTATATAGAAGCGTAGCATCTGCCCTAATTTTAAAGACTGCAAGGAGAAACTTAGACACCTGTATTGTAAGAGAATGAATCCGGCCCTGTAGTAAAGATAAGTACCTCATGCTGCGAGCAAGGTGAAAAAAATCAGGAAAATAGAATTTAAATACATGTCCCGAGGATTGTTATACAGGTCAGTCAAAAACAATATGGTCAGTTGATTCAACCACTTGCTGACAACAGTGTTGAAATCATCTCTGCTCAAAAGGGTTAGCAGACAGCCTGCCTTCCATTACTGCCGAGGGAAACTGGTCAAATCTCGTGAGAGTGAACTCACGACGGAAGTTCCAAACAGAAAGAAAATTAAGATAGGACCAGTCCCAGGACACTAAATAAAAATCCCTATAGAAAGGGGAAATCGTTTGGGCCGCTATGGCAGTCAACATAGTTTGCCTTTCTTGGGCCATTATCCTTTCTTGGGTCATTATCCTATCATTTATCTGCAAAAAGGCACTCTCATATCCTAAAAGAAGCAAATATTACTTGGAGAACCCTAATTGCAACAGCAAAGAAGCAACCCCTTCCAGCCACGGTCCACTATCTGCCACAGTCAACGTTAAAGCCACAAAACTATCCTGAGGTGCGAAATTAATACGCAGCCAAAATTTAAGAAGGTTAACCTTGATCAAGGATGCCACCGGGTGGAAGCGGGTTTCCGCCTGAAGTAAGACTATAGGAGTATTCTGAGGTACATGCAAGATGGAACAAAAAAACCTATTCTGGAGAACCTCAAGTTGATTTAATAAGAACTCCCATACCTGAGTCATACAACATCTGAGCTAACACCTTAGCATGCTATATTTTCAGAGCTGGGTTAGCCAATCTTCTGCCCTATGAGTATTAAAAGCCTAGAATCCCTTTACAAGTATTACCAACTATGGCCTTAATAGCTTTGTAATGAGCAACCCACAAAGCTGATTGAGCAAAAGTGACCCCAAGATACTTATAAGTTTTAACCTGCTCTATGGGATTCAATTGCATAACCAATTATGCGTTACAGGCTTCTTGGTCATGACCATCACTTTGTTTTAAGGAAATTGATCTTCAGGACTTCCTCACTACAATAATCCGCAGACCTGTACATCAACTGGTGAAGTCCTATCTGCATGCGGGAGATTTAGTATTGTCCGCATACAATAACGTTGAAACAGGCTGTTTCCTCATTCTCACTGAGTGAAAGGAGGGATCCTTCATTGCTTCAACTGCACCATTAATATAGATGTTGGACGAAAGGGGGGCCAAAAGGCACCCCTGCCTAACTTCACAGGTAGTTGGTACTGAGTGGGAGAGCTGCTGTAGCCACCCCACTCTAATGTGCAAGGAGGTTCCCTGATGGAGGTAAATAATTAAATATAAAAGCCTACAGTCGATGTTGGTATTCTGTAATTTTACCCACAATTGGTCTCGGTGGATGGAATCGAAAGCTGCTTTAAGGTCAACAAAACAAAGAAAAGGGGATGAATTTTTGGACAATCTCACATATTTCGTGACTATTTGATTGAGTACAAAAATAGGGTTAGTAGGACATCCCCTTCCTAAACCCCACCTGCTCACATCCTATAAAACAATTAGTATCCGTCTAATTCTGTAGTCTTCGCAACAAAAATTTAGAGTATACTTTTACCTACCACATGCAAAAGACTAATCAGGCTGTAGCTGGCAGAATCTACCGGATTACTTTTTGAAGATAGGAACAACTATAGACCTAGTCCAACCCTTAGGAAGTTTCCCTGATTCATTAATGACAGTAAACAAGGAAGACAAAACCTCCGGACACCAAAGAATATTAGCCGTCAATACTTCTGCCAGAATAAAATCCCCTCCTGGGGCCTTGTTCCTCTTAAGTCCCTGGATCAACAAACTTACTTCTTTAGCTGTCACAGGCTGCTAGCTAGGAAAGTTATCAAGGGGTTGCAAATCTACCTGGATAGGGAAAGAAGTAGCAGGGGCATTAAATAAGGTATCAAAATGCGTTTCCCGACAGTCTGCCGAAATACTGGATTCTGGAGAGAATTTTATAAGAACCCTAGATCGTGCTATGAGCCTCAAAAATTTGGTGGAATTAGAATCTTGGGCTGCCAATTCTAGCTCTCGCCAGTTTCAAACAGTGTTCCTTCTTAGATCTCAATAAGGCCTTATACTCCCTCCTTTTGTTGCAGTATTAGAGTCATATGAGGCCGCTGCACCCACCCAGAACAGCCCCAGCCCTGAATCAGGTAGAGTGAGTCATCACATGTGACGGTCCAGAGACGGCTTTCCCAGGCCCCGGTAGTGCCTAGCCCAGGCTGTGACTCAGAGATGGGCTCCGAGTTACAGCCTGGGCTAAGAACTGCCACAGCCCAGGGAAATCCTAGGTCCAGCCTAGGGAAACATCTAGCGGGCCAGTTCAGACGTGACAACACTGTGGGTAGGCAGCCACACGGGTCAAAGAGTAGCCACCCGTGGTATCATCATGTCTGAAAATACCCTGAGTATGGAGGGGAGCAGAGAACTCTCTTCCCAGATGTGTGCAACACTCTAATCATTCCCCATTTCCAGGGCGACCAATATTGGGACAGCACACAGTGCACCTGACTGGTCCCCCTGGAAACAGAGACTGATTAGTGTTGCACACAACTGGGAAGAGACTTCCCTGCTCCCCTCCGCACTCAGATAATTTACTGTCAGGTCCCAGGTCAGCTCTGCAGAGTGCAGCATGGCGGGGGAGGCTTCTGGGAAGAGTCTTCTCCTGATCTTGTGAGATTAGTAACGGTGGGGCCGATCCAAAGCCCTGCAGATCCCCCCTGCATGCACGATTTCCTCATGGCACTATGTGCTGACAATGGTGGAGCGTGCTGTTTCCGTGACTGTGCACGGGATCTGTGGGGCTTGGGATTGGCCCCCCTGATCACTAAGATCTCAAGTGAAATTTGGAAATTGCATCTTTTGTGTTCAATTTGCATTAGCAACGCTGGTCTTGGGTGGACTTCTGCTGGGAGACTCCTGGGGAAAAAAGAAACCCTTAAAAGTGTCTCTAGGAAAACACTCTTTTAAAAAAATGCTGCAAGCCTACACAGGACTTCTGGAATTTATAGAAGCCCCTATATCAAGCATCTGGCAGGACTTCACATAAGTTGGTAAATGTGTCTAAATATAATAAAATAATTTGGCCCAATTATTCATTGTAAATAATTATAGGCTAATGGTTTTAAGTCACTAACAGTAAATTGTTTATTCAAAAGAAAAGTTTTTATTAGAAGATTATATTGTTTTCTTAAACTCACAGGGGGCATACAGTTCTGAGTTTTGTTTCAGTTGTACAGCAAACCACATTAAATTTGGTTTATCAAAGTTTTTCAAAATCTGCTTAATACTTTTTTTGCTGTCCTTGTCTCCAAAATAAACTGAAATATCTATCCAGAAAAATGAGGCATTTTTGGCAGATTTTTACCCTTTTTGTTGTTGTTTTAATAAACAATGATACAATATTGATTTATGTAGTACAATAAAATGAATAAAAGTTTTTTTAAAACATGACAAATTCCCAGGAAAAATAAAAATTGACAATGAAGGGCCCTAAGCATGTGGTACTGGACACGTGCTCTCATCCTCCAAGTGCTGCACTACTACAAGCCGCATTAAAACTGTGGCATTTGTGCCAACACAGTACTTTGAGAATCAGATCCATTATCAGAAACATGGTTGCCAAATCTTTTAATTTTACTGAGCCTCATGACTTTAAAGGGAGTTAAAAGCCTGAAGTCACAAGATTTTTCATAGTTTTGGTTTTCGTTCTAAAAGAAAATTTCTAGCTACCCTCATATCTGTGAAGAAAAGAAGAACAGGCCACTTCCCCTATGGGGTAGTTACTCTGGTTATGAGAATCCATTTTTCAGGCATTCACAATTCACAGAATAATTGCCCGGGGCAAGGCTACTGAGCTCAGGGAGTTAATGATGCTTATGCAAACCGTTCATCAGTAGAGGTGCCTTAATATGCTTTGGCCAACTCCCTTGCTTTGTCACTACTCCACAGTATAAGATTTCGATGGCAGGGAGGGACTAGTACGTGCAAGTTGTCGGAGGCAAGGCCTCCTTTTCATTAATCGTATTAAGCGGCCACCGGTTCGAGTCCCTCGCCCCAAATACAGGCTGGAGGTAAAGGGCAGGGAGACCCAGGACTCGGAGCGGGGGAAGTTCGTGCCCGAGGCGGTAACAAGGCAGTTATTGCTGGGTGCGGAAGCCTCGCCTCAGCCCGGGCTCTCCGGCCCCAGCGCGTTGTTCCTGCCAACCAGGAGCTGCGGCTGCTGCCTAAGCTTTAGCGAGTAGCTCCGGGCGAGCGACCTCACTCCCCCAGGCCCCGGCAGCTCTGCCGGATCGCCGCTGCGAGAGCGGGGAAGCTGCGACGTGACAAGCCCACCTACCTCCCGCACCGAGCCGGCCGGAGCGCTGCGCTCGCCTCATCCGACTGAGCAGGTGCTGGAGGAGGATGCGTTACGGGCAAAGTTCTAGGAGCCGCTTAAGCCAAGCCCGGCCAGACAGAGGGTGCCTTCTCCGGGGCAAAGCTGAAACGAGCCGCGTGTCCTGTGGTGCCAGCCCGTCTCCCATGCTTCGCTGAGGCTTGGGCCCCAGGGCAGATTCTGCGCCGGCAATCCCAGAAAGACAACACCTTTGCTTCTTGGCCTCTTTTGGCTTGGAAAGTATTAGCCACTCCTAATACTTGGGGACCCCCCAGGTACTAACGTGCAGTGCAGCCAGGTATGTCGTTATGCTATAGCGCCAGCAATGTACCTGGCACTGGACAGTCAGTAATTAGAGTAATTAGGAGGTAGCCAAAGGCAGAAAGGGCAAGTCCTACTCTGCCCATAAAACTAAGTGCTCGTGACACAGGTTGGCTGGAAAACATAATTAAGTGGGCAGAATGACTGGGATCAGTATCCCATGGACCACACACCCCGGTAGCCAGATGGAAGAGAGGTGACCCCAAAGTCCATTGCTCCCAATGTCAAAATACAATCAGAGAGAAAAAGAACATATTTCACTTGTTCTGGTTGTCAAAATAAGTCCACAAAGATGGTTGGAAATAACTTCCATCTTATTTAAACCTACTGTTTAGAACAGAAGTGGGAAATTTCCAGTCTGGGCCAAGTTTGGCCTGCAGCTGTTTTTTACTTTCCAGTTCCTGGACCTGGCTTGTGAATCCAGTCTCTACCCTCAAACACTGAATGGGTACAATCAGTTGGCTTCAAACTTCAGCAAATTTGATCTGGAAGTCAGAGAGAGAACAAACCTGGATTCCACAATTCCATTTTTGCAGTCGGATTACACATTTGTTGTTAAAGGAAAACTTCTATGTTGCTTTTACTGCCAATTTACACACTACCATATTTAACAAAAACCCATGTTGCTAGAATGAAAAAAAAAACTGCTAGGGAAAATTGTTGAGAACGTAAGTGTTCCAAATCATTATTGCAACAATCCTATAATGAACACTACCACCACAGTGTCCTTTTAACTTATGATACTGTTCAGATGCAATGATACTGAGCCCTTTCTAATAGCTGCAGAGTGATTTAGCAAAAGAATGTTTTCTCAGGCTGCTTTTGCATTAGAAACAGAAACTGAAATTTGCCAGTTAGAAGAAAGCAAATAAGCTTGTAGGAAATGTATATTTTTCATTTGGTGGGGTGGAGGGAGCAAGGCAAAAATCAGCAATTGAGATATTTTCATTCACCCTCAGAGAAGCTCATTCACACAGCTGTGTATATGCAATTATTTTCTCCTTGAGACTGTACAATTCAGTCTATAGTTTAGGACATGGGGTAGGTTGCAGAAACGTATTCAGTATTTTCATTCATTTCTGGGGCCCCATGATTTCATTGACAAAGCTTGATCCATTCTTTGGAAATGTTTGCACTGGTCATACTTAACCTTCTGTTGCTCACAGACTACTAACGCTGCCAACACAAATATATGTGCTAATCTACCTTCAGAAGAAACCAGGAAACTTGACTCCAGCACTGAACTGAGGGCCTTAACTTCTGCTCCCGGGGCTGTTCCTTTTCCGTTATGCAGCAGGCAAGTAGTACAATCCTCCACCATTAATGTCAATGGGAATTTTGCCATTGACTTAAATTTATTTATTTATTTAAATTTATACCCTGGGCTGATGCGTGGATGGTTGTGCCCATAGTGTAGCAACAAGTTACAGAGAAGTCTTGTGTGGGTAAGCACTGCTAAAGTGGTCCAGTCTCAGCAAAAAATGCAGTATACTGTGTACACCACCATACCTTGCCATATAATTTTATTGCCTCATTAAAAAGATGTCATGTGGAAGATTGCATGACAGGAGTTGTGAGGGTCACAACCAAAAGAGCCATAATTGTAAGCACCTTTTTCAAACCTGTAAAGATTATGTTTAAAAAGGCACTACAAGCTAATGTTGAGCAGGTCAGGATTAAACCAACTTGCAGATCCCTACAACCACATTAGCGGGGTCAACAGTTGACCAACCTCACTTGCAAGCTGGCAGCAGTGAAACCAAAGGCCAAACTTGATGATTACTTTTTTTTATATATGAGTGAAGTCAGGCTAGGCCAGTCAGGAAGAAATACAGGGAACTTTGAGAGTGCTAGCTGTCCTGCCCGTCTATGGGACTGACAGAGGGAGGAGGGCAAAAAAGTGTGATTTTGTTTTAAGGTTTAGAAGGAATCCTGGGTTTAATCAAGGCAGCTATCCTTTGGTGATTTGATCAATTTAAAACCCTTTCCCTCTGCCTGGCAGGAACCAGGAGGCCAGAAAGAGGCAACAGACAAAAACAAGGGGACCCGAGGACTTCAGTTGTCACCAACACTGAAGCAAGATCAACAGGAGACCCAGGAGCCTAATATTAGCCTCCCACAGCTAGGTAGGTGTTCCTTCAGGATCATGTGGCAGCATGCTCAAAAAAGCATAAGCTGATGATCATCACAGGGAAACTGTGGAGAAAGGAGCGATCAACAAAAAGGAACTCCAAAAGCTAGAACAATGGAAGGCATCATATAGGTGAAGTCAAGGCTGCAAAGAAACTGGAGAAAAACCCCTCCCACCCCTCCCCCTCCATGCTAAGGACAGGACAACTCACCAAACTAGAATAACAGGACAGAAGGCAAGTAGGGTATCTGAGGGCTCAGAGCTATCAGTCACTTAAGATGATACACTGGCTGAGAGAGAGAGACAAACCACAATCAGGTAACACACAGAACTATATGGAGGTGTCGGGGCATTGTTACATAAAGGGAGTCAGACAAGGCAACACTAGGGGGGGATTCAGACGTTCTGATTTGTGCGATTTTTAAAAAAACCCGAATGTTTCATGCCTGTCTGAACACTTAAATTCGATTAAATGGAGTCAATATCGCACTAAAGCAATGCGTGTTGAAAAGCTACTCAAACCTACCTTTTTGCTGTCCGTTTTCAATAAATCCGCACTTAACAGCAGTGTGAAAGCAACATC
>QEPC01010046.1:731729-760284 GCA_003113815.1 Sphenodon punctatus | reverse complement strand
TGTTTGTTTGTTTGTTTGTTATATGTACTGTGATGGCCTAAGGCTAAACAAGAAATTGAAATTGAATTGAATATTTACTGAAACATTACCTAAAGAGCAATATTGTTCTTCAAATTTCACTCTCATTCTCCTGCAACCTAAGGCTCATGATCAAGCCTTTCAGGCTTATGCAGTGTATATCTTTATCAGGGCATATGTCTCATACTTAAATCATTGGGTGTTTTCCACCTGCACTTTGTCCATCTGATATTTAAACTGTGTCACAGCAAAAATGTCATCCAATGGGTTTGGGGTTTTGTGTGTCTTATCATACATTCCATATAATAATGTAGTGATTAACTTATCAACTACTCAGTGCAAGACAAAAATACATGTAAATGATTTATCCACCAATCATCATAGTCTTTAGAAGAACAGGTGTCAGTGAGGCCTCACTGTCGCCCCCCCTTGAATTTAGGCCAAGAGTGGTCATGGGCATCCTGACTGCATCATCACCTGGAAGTTACTTATAACAGCAAGTCAACAGCATTCATCACCTAATGACATCAACATGTTTTCTCTTGACTTCTGGTTCCCGACTTGGCTTGGTTCTCTGGCTTCTTAACCCTGACCCAGCACAGATCATTGGCATGACATTGACTGAGAGCACTTTCACACCTAAACATTTGCAAAGGTGATTGACCAAGCTGAGTATCGCACCTTGGTCAATCACCTTTGCAAGCGCGCATAACTGCTGCAATCAGGCGCGTCTCCGTATTCTGACCTGATCAAAGATGCACCTGATTTGAATGCACATCCCCCTCTCCCGATCTTCTAACAACGGAAAGTGCCCTCAGACTCTAGCATTTGACCTTGGCTGGGTCATGATGACCCAGGATCTTACAGTGCACAAGGGACAAGATATACAGCTAATACAATGGGAAGGGACCACCCCACTTCAAGTCCAATGTACACAAACTGACTGGTGAGGCCTGTCACCACCAGCACCCCATGTTACAGCCAGAGAATTTTGGCTGAGAGGTAGTGATACCCAAAGCCATCCAGAGAGGCCAGCTCCAAGGCCTCCAAACTGTAGCTCTAGAACCACATGCAGCTCTGTGGTAAATGGATGTGGCTCTCAGGATTAGGAAACTTTGCCCATCCCTGCTCTAGATCATAAATGATTTAAGCAAGTCTTCATGGTAGAACACATATGTGCCTCCAAATGACCAGATTCTAGCTCATATTCCAGCTCTGAGATCTTGTGTCTCTTCCCCTTCAGAAAGACTATGTTAGCAATTTATGGAAGACACTCATGGGTTTACAACATTTGAAAACAAAAGCCTACATCAGTAATAATTACCATCAATTTTTTGGTTCTCTGGTTCATAATAGTTATATCTTCAGGAGGTTGGTGCTGGTAGTCAAGCAGCATTTTAGACACCTTGTAGTCCAGGGGTGGGGAAACCTTTTCCATCCCAGGGGCCACTTTGAAAATTTGTACAAGTTCTGAGGGTCACGTAGAAATTGGGGTGTGGGGGTGCTTAAGGGGCTACTCTTTTTGTGGGCCTATTATGCCATTATGCTCCTCCATGGAGTCATTTCAGGGATGAAGCTAGACATAGCTGCTCATATGGCACAGTCATCTGACTCACAATGTTCTTGTTTTGTAAGTCTCTACTACAAATGAAGTGGTACTTTGGCGCCTCAGGCTGTGGTAACTATTTTAGTCACTAGTTCTTGGATTGCCACATGTTGTCAATCAAAAAGGTTGCAGTGAGTATCTGCTGTTTTCTCCTATGTACATAAATACAAGTGAATTTGTCTTAGCTAAGGCAATAATAAACATATTGAAAACACATTCTTACCAATTAGGCAGTAAGAGTTCTTCCTGACCGAGTCTTCAGATAACTAGAGCTGAAACGAGATCTTTCAAATGCAATTAATCTTGTTGAAATCCAGGTTTTTAATACTGGCTTATATGAATCAAGAATTTCCTGGTACTTAGGAATATGTTGATTGAGATTTCGATTTTCATTTTACCGATAATTTGCTTACCGGGATCCTGTTGTGACACATTTGCTTTGCCGTACCGTTTACCACTTTGACGTAAAATTATAATTCTAATGTAATACTGATGTCAATTGTCACTGCCTTCCATTTTTCACTGGTCAACAATTTGGTGGGGATAATTCTGAATGGCAAGGCAACCAATTCTGTTTGCCAGGCGCCAATTCAGAACTGCAGGACATGACAATTTGTATTGGTTTCCAGGGGCCAATAAAAGCCACTGCAGTGCCATTTCCCCCCCTTTTTATGGTGACTTTGCAGCAGCTGCTAGGGGCAAGTGCGTACATGGCACGTGGAAGTCTAATAACTTTGTGGCATATAACATGTAACTTCAACATCCTATTTCTCATCTGCTCCTGCGCATACTGTTCCTTTCCTGTGGAACCATTTCCTGGCAATTTTCCTGCTCCTTCTCTGTTTTCTCCTGGCCGCCTGGCAGCACAGTAAACAATAAAGAACATAATTAGATAACAATAAATGGAAGCCTTTATCATGCAGCTTTGAAATGCAATTCCCCCTTCCCCTCCCAAGAGCTTTCACTTACTGTTCTGCTCCGCCTCCACCACCTCTACAAAGGAAGCATCCGGGTCCTTCATCCCCTCAACCAGAACCTTGGGTGGCTCCTCAAACAAGGGCTGGCTCTCAAACTGCAGGGGATACACTGTGAGGGTCATGGTATCCGTGTCCACGTCGACCCATGCTGGCTCCAGGGTGGGGATTGGCATGGAGACATGTCTGCCGGTGGTCGCGGGTTCCACGGTGGAAGCAGTTTCAGCAGGATCAGGCAATAGGGGATACCCACCTGCTTCTGGCCCCTTGCGAAGGTGAAGCCATACAGACAGGGTGCAATTGTGGCTCCATCCACACAGAGGAACTATTCAAGGAGCCTGTAATAGGGCAGTGTTTGCCTTCCACAGCCAGAGGCAAAGCAGTTGTCCTAGATCTCTTTGTATCCATGCCTTAAGTCCTTGGCCTGCTGCCAGTACTGGTTCATGTCCTGGGTGTAGCCTTGCTGCACCATCTGGGCCGAGATCTCTTGGAACACCGCCTCATTCCTGTAGTATTTCACCAGGACATATTGGACCTTTTGCTTCCCCCACAGAGTGATGAAGGCCTTGGTCTCTTCCTTGGCCTGGGGAATGCATCATTGGTGGGTGGATCAGTAGGTGGAGAGTGAAAGCAGTGTTGGTAGTAGTGCTGGCTGTTGCCTGGCTATCGGTTTGAGCCCTGGCCCCAGCAATGGTAATCCTCTGCAAGTCACTACAGAGAATGCAATGACTGGGAAAGAGCAAGCATTGGGCAAGTACCACCAACCAGGAAGAGCTGGGAGAACACATGTTTGAAAATGACACAGTGGACTTTAATGGCAGACATTTTATGTGCGTGTCAGTGAGAGGGGCCAGAAATGTGTGCTCCTCGCAACACTCTCGGCTCTTCTCCCATGACTCTTTGGTACTGGCGGACCTATGCACGCGAAGGCTGAATGCAACTTTATTGATGGGATGCAGACACATGTACATGAGCCTGAATTAACCTGCACGGCAGGCTCTGCATGCTCCAGAAACCTGCCGTGAGTGGGGGCTGCATGTCCAGAGGGTGGTGGCTAGTGGGGGTCAGCACCTAATAAATGGTAGGTGGAAACCCACCTGGTGTGGACTACGGTCTCATTTGTTAAATACCCTATGTTGTTAATATGCCAGAACTGGGTTGCACTGGCAGAACTGGCTGGGAAAGCTAATTGGGAACCCTCCATACCTGCTCACAGCAGTCCTGATCATCCCTCTCCTTTATGAACATTGCATTTAACCGTAAAGAATATTTCTAGTATCACGTCTTTTGCTTTAAGTACATCTTTGTAGCCTAATTGGTTTTTGTAAGTGTAATTCATGGAGGTCACAATTTCCAGTCTGGCAAAAAAACCTGCTTTATATCACTCTGATAGAGCAAAGAACCCCCACAGCAAAGCTGTCAGATGCAGCCATTGGAAGATTCTGTGTGTAAATTTATTTATTTAGATTTCTGTACTTCCCTTCTCTCAAAAGACTCAGATGCCCAGATGATGTAGAGAGGCAGCAGTGTATCTACCCTACTTGACATCCCGGATGCTGGTGTAGGAGCATGGCAATTGGAAAGGCAACCTGACTGGAATCTCTTGCAGCTGCCAGTATGGATTACAGCAACCCCAGAGATGCTTTAATTTCCCTTGATGATTGGCCAGTCCTTGATGGGTCAAGGAATAATGAGTGCCAAGAAAACCTACACTCAAAATGAAAGAAATGGAGGTTACTTACCAGTAAATCAGTTCTTCAAGAGAACTTCACGTATTCTTACAAATACTTGTCAGTCAGTGTACTTTTAGTACAGTGAGAAATATTATCTGCGTATACACATAATAGAAACTGCAATGGGAATTTGACTGAGTGAAAGCCTCACTTTCTGTGCTGAACAGTGTTAGGAAACTCAGTGGGAAGGGAAGACTACACATCACATGATGGTCCATGTGTGAAGGAGACACTCTGAAGATCAGTACATGTATAGAGAGCTGCTTTCACAGAGTCTCTCCTTTGAATATCTTCCACTTTTTCATGACGTGGAAGAATGAGCCGATCTGGCCCACACCTTACCTGTACGTTTGTGCAGGCACCACCAGATGGTGGCCCAGGATTTCATCGAGACATGTTGGCGGCTAGCCCAGGCTATGACCCCAGAAAGCCTCTGAGTAAGGCCTAAGGTAACTAAGGTCCGCCCAATCGAAGCACAGCTGGCCACAGCAGGCTATCACATCTGTTGTGGCCCATCATGACCCAGCCCAGATCAGGTCTGCCATGGTTGGCAGCCATGGTTGGCTGTCATTGGCTGCAATGGCTGCCCGTCATGGCAGGAGGGCAGAGTGCTGGGTGCAGCATGGGGGCGGGGCCAGCCACACATTTGTGTATCTCCCTCCCCTCCCCGGTGGGCTGGCCTTCGGCTTGTTTGTTCAGCAGCTCAGTCCAGACCATGATTGCAGTGATTTTCTTCCCTGTGCTGGGTCAAGCTGCTGCTGAGCTGCTGGTGTCACATCTGTTATTACCCTCAGCTGGAACTCGGCATAGAAACCAACCACTCCTAGATATTGTGTTATGTCAGCATGAAATGCACCTTTTTTAAAACCTGGTTTGGATAATTTGGGGGTTGACTTTTTCCAAAGTTGGTTGGTCCAAAGTACTGGTCAAGAGTATTGCAAGGACATATAACACACCTGTCCTTTGGAAACTGGAAAGGTTTTTGCATAAGTGATACATCAGCTCTAGAGCTCTCCTCTTCCAACATGTTGCACCTAATTGAACCCTGCACTCACTCAGAACCCACATGGGAAGCCAGTGAAGTGCTGCCTGGACTCGAGGAGCCCAGCTACCAGGATCCTCCTCCTTTCTTTTTAAAGGGCTCCATCCTGCATTTACTTTACTTTGGCAAGTTCTCTTTGACTTGTAAGTCACGACTTTTCCTGGTTAAGGTCTGTAGTTTTGATTTCAAGACTCTGCTTAGCCATCCTTTGAAACACAAGGAGAATTAAAAATATATAAAAGGGTAAAAACTCAATCCACCTTTCTAAAACACTGCCCATTTCTCAAGAATGCTGACTGCACAACAGCTGGCTGAAAAGAATTATTTGAAAAATGTGCAGTTTGATCTTCTAATAGTTTCTCAACATGGTTGTTCATCCTAATACATTTATTGGGGATGTCTAGAGAAGGGCCGCAGCTAGATGGAATGATCAAATGACACATTTGTATTTCTGCAATGGCTAATTATTTCTTAGTGTAAGGATAGACGGGAGCATGTAAAAATACTCATCCTGAAGCAAAAAGGGTATTTTCCAAGAATCTGAGTCCAAATGACTGAATGCCGTGTCCATGCTAGTAGATTATTAACAGAGGTTGTTGGTTGTCATGGTAGAATCAGAGGTTGCTCTGACTGTAATCTCATTTATGGGGGTTCAGAAAACTGACATCATCGCAGAGAGGGCTTATAAATAACCAGATCACTGTGTTGCTGGCTGGATGCAAAGTCTCTGGATCAACCTTCTGCAGGCTGGACCTATAACAGGACTGGATTTTCTAAGAAGCCCTTATTGAAAACTCTGTGGAGATCCTGGGAAAGGCTTAGATTAGTTTGAAATTTTGTTCCAGAAACATGTGCACTGGAAGCTGTGCTAAGTGCCTTGGAGTCACACTCATTCCTCTGGCTATATTATGTACCCTAGCCAATATTTTGCTGTTTTTCCCTGGAGGAATAGTTTCCGACAGTAATGATCATATCACGGATGAAGTCTGGTACTTTGGAGGAATCTTGGGTTCTGGTGTATTGGTGAGTAAGGACAGCCTGAAGTTCTCACTTTGATTCTTTCTTCTCGGCTTACAGGTCAGGTTGTACTGTAACTCTGCTACTCTTCAAATAACATACCATCTATGTTGCAAATTGTACTTGAGTGCCTGCTGTGTCTACTATGTAAATGGGCAATTTAAAAAGCATGTGTTGAATTAGTAATAACAAATTTAATCAGATGAAAAGAAACTAGGACACAGGACTAATACAAGAAGATCTGGCAGAGATTAATTGGGCAAATTTTTCTCCTTGGCTCACTGCAATTAAAACTATTTGTTTAATCTTAGAGGAACTTGTGAACCCATCTATCTACACTACATTTTCAAATGATGGAGTCCGCAACCCTCAGTGGTCAATATAACTGCTGCTCATCCAAGGTTGTGCCCCTGTAGCTCCAGGGAAGTAGAGGGTCTTCCACATTATATTCTTAAATCGCAAATTTCATCAATTTATAAAAGACCAGCAGATGTCTCCAGTCTTGAGAGGAAGGGAATATTTAATTATATCCCAATAGTTGGATAGTCTATTGAATTCATGTTTCCGCAATCTGAAGATCTGTAGCAATTTTTGTTCATTAAGCACAGAGAATAAGAAAACAAATGATCGTATCCAGTACTTCATATTGTGTTAAGTATTATATTTTATTGGATTTTATAACTTTGCATTTTGTTTTTAAGATCTTAAAGTAGTTTTTTTGTTACAGGATGAAAGTCAAAATACAGAATAAATTAAATACAATAAAAATACATTCAAAGCCAAAAAGTCTCAGTATATTTGAATTCTCTTTGATGGATGTTAGTAATTAATTTAGGGTGTTTTCAGACAAGACACTACCCACCCACCACCCACCCACTATACATGTCACGGCGCACCCAAAGGCAACACTGCAGCCCTGCAACATGTATAGCGGGTGGGTGGAAAGTGTCTTGTCTGAAAATGCCTTTAGACTGTATGGCAAATGCTGGTTAGTTGGGAATAATCCCTCCTCAAACTGTATTTTCTATTGTTGGTAGATGGTGTTTCCAGCCTTGGTATTTTTGGGCCTTAAGAATAACGATTGTTGTGGATGCTGTGGCAATGAGAGCTGTGGGAAGAGGTTTGCGGTAAGTGTCAAGGACGAGTAGCAACAAAAAGCCAAATGCTCCCAAATAACAGCAATTATTAACGTGTGTCCATATTTTCCTTTAAGATAAGCTACAATATGTTTTACTATGTAGTGCGTGCATAGTACAATACTGTTGGATGCACAAAACATTCCGTTTTGCACTAGGAATAACATTATTGCATTGTTGATATGTTATTGTGACAAGACCCCTTGGTGTTACCAGAATGTGTAGTTGGTGTGTAAAAGCAGTCAAGCTGTAGTCTTGCCATGGCATGTTAAAAGTGGGTGTCACTACACACACAAAAAGGCCAGATTAAAAAGACCCAATTTTATTTATATATTGCATTTCTAACCTGCCACTTTCACCCACTGTGACTTGAGGCAGTGTACAACATATCGACAAACATCAACACTATCAATAAAAATACAATAAAAGCAGTAAACAATAAAATACTAAAAATACATATCATTTTGTACAAAACCCCCAAACTAATCCCCTAACCCATCCCACCAACCCCCTTCCCCCCACCAAATGCCTGGCGAAAGAGTCAAGTCTTACAACTTCACTGGAAGGCAAGGAGATTCAGGCTGAGGCAGACCTCCACTGGGAGGGCATTCCAAAGCAACGGCGCGGCCGCCAAAAACACCCTCCTGCCTGTACGGACCCACCAAAAATGTGGGACCTCCGGGAGGGCACCCCCAGATGACAATAGGAACTGCCAGGAGGTGACAGTTTTACAGCCTGTTAGCTCTATTTAAAAAAATAAAAATAAAATTGGCAGTTGCGTTATCATCTAGAGTCACACTGGGGGTTTGTGGCTAGACGCAGACACTATGCAGCATGGGTCTTCTGCATTATCTTAGGAAGGTTTTACAGACATTTCTAAGATACATTTAATATTTTCTTTCAGCAAATCCATTCTAAGCCTTTTTCACTTTAAGTATAAAACTGCTATATCATACAGGGACATATGACCCTTCAGCTCCAGGCACATAGCAGCTGACACTATATAAATAATAATCTGTGAAAAATACATGCAATAAATCTTGAAAATGGTAAATTGTCCCAACCAAAATTGCTTAAAAACAAAGTCTAGATGAACAATTTTAAAAAATAAATAAATTAATGCATGAATGAATAAAAACACAGTGGTAGAAAAGTCATATGGTTCCTAGCCCAAAGGAAGGCATTTTTAGCTAAAGTAAGTGATCCTTAATACAGAACTGGAAAATAATCACACTTGGAGATAAATATCAACGCCTCACAGGGACATGAGGCAGGGATTTTCAGGGAGAAGGTGTTTGCTTGGGCACATCTCTGTTTGAATTACAATTGTTTAAACAGGAGTCATTATTCAAAAATCTGGAAAACAGTTGCAAAACAGCAGTGCATCCCTGTCCAGTGCATCTGTAACCTGCCATGTAACAGCCACTGAGACTAACATCTTGGAAGCTTGTATTTGAAGTGGTGTTTGGAAGCCCGCCTAGGAAGAGGATGGAGATGCTGCTGGCAGACTGAGACTCCTGCCTACAGTATTTTGTCGATGCACCCCAAATCAAATGAGGAGACAAGTCTTGGCTTTTAATGGCCGCATTCTTTTATTAAAAACAACTGGGTGGGGAAAATTGCAACTTGAGCAATTTGGGCATAAGCGGCTTGGATGCTGAATAGCCTAACTTAACTTTGGAAAGCCAGCTCCGATGTGCTCTCAGGTCCTGGCTTTCCTTGAACCACAGACTGTGCCTCCTCAACCATCCCATGATGCAAAATGGTGGGCAGGGAAGGACAAGTCCCTCTGGAGACCGGAGGAGGAGAAGGCCAGTTGGGCCCTAGCTGCGTAGGCGCCCAGCGTACCACTATTACCTCTGCCAGGGGCGTGAGCCCAGTGCTAAGCCGCACCCTGCTTATGAACTGGGTCTTGCATCCCCATCTCTTAAAGAGACATCTCCTTAGTTCAAATCCCTATTATACCTTAACCCACTTTTTAGCCAGCTGGACCCCCGCTACAGTGCGACAAATAATATCTCACTCAGTCAAATAGGAGCCAATTACCACTAATTAATACACACTGCAGGAAAGGTGAAACACAGAATGCCTGGAGCCATTACAGGATTCCTGCAAAGATTCCTTTCTGGCCCCAAATGGCGACCCGCTGCAGCTCGCAGTGCAAAGGGAGGGTGGGTGGGTGATTCTCCTGCCTAGCTCTAGTGCCGACTGGCTATCCCAAGATGGCTGGTGCGCTAAATAGCAACCCCCAAGTCTCAATTTAGCAGCCGCAAATCACTTCCACCCACCCACCCAGGGGCGGGGAAGGACAAGTGGTCACCCCTGCAACTTGTACTGGCACCATGATTGCCCTATCAAAGATCCTTGTGTAATTTGGAAAGGAGGTGGGGCATGACAATGGGCTCTTCGCTGCCACCCCGCCCTGACGAGCGGGGCTGCGAAGGGGGATTAGTGCAGGTAGGGTTGGCCTGCTCCCCACTGAACAACCCCTCCCTTCCAGTCCCCGGTAGAGCAGTGGGGCAGCATGCACGATTCACTAGGTACCTCTGCTCCATTTTTTATTTAATGTTATTTATTTATTTATTTTGTAGCAGCAGGCCCAGGTTTGGCACGTAGCTATTCTCACGTTTGTGTACACACATGCACGCAGACATGGGAATTTACATGGCTAACATATATGTTGAAGGAAATACCCAAAGCATAGCTGCTGTACATTTGATTCATAGCCAGGCCTCTATTTACCTATTCCTTAGGGAGCATAGCTATGAACTAACATAATATGTCCATGTTAGGGGTGTGCACCAGGCCCCCATGTTGTTTTCGTTATTCAAAAATGTCGTTATCGGTATCATTATTTCAAACAGATTTTATTTTTGGTATCAGTATCAATCCCCGTGTGCAACTAACATCTATCTAAATCTAAAGAGAGACAGAAGAAGGAAAAAGGAAAACTATTATCTAATCAATTATCTATATAACTATTCTAATCTATATGTCTATTATATATATATATATATATATATATATAGGGTATGAGGAAGGAAAGATGTGGATAATACAAAGAGGGCTAGGGAGCATTTTTTGTGTGCAAACACCACAGTTCTATAAACGCAACCTAACAAGCAGAGCTCTCACAGAACAGAGAGAAAAAACCTGACCCTCTCATTATAAAGGGTTGCAGTGCCCTCCCCCAGAGCCCCCCTGATTGGTTGTGGGAGGCAGCAGGCATTGAGCAATCNATATATATATATATATATAATGTACAGGGGGGAGAAGGGCAGGGAAAGGGAGAAGGTAAAATGTAGTGTATGAGGAAGAAAAGGTATTGGTAATACAATAAGGGCTAGGGAGCATTTTTTGTGTGCAAACACCACAGTTCTATAAACGCAACCTGACAAGCAGAGCTCTCACACAACAGAGAGAAAAAACCTGACCCTCTCATTATGAAGGATTGCAATGCCCTCCCCCAAAGCCCCCCTGATTGGTTGTGGGAGACAGCAGACATTGAGCAATCACAAAGTGCCATGAGACTGCTGGGGCCTGCTTGTGCTGCTCATTGGCCAGTGATACATCCATCAGATACTGTCGAGCTGCTCACCCCTGCCAACACAGGCACAGTTCAAGAGTTCAACCCTGTTGAGACTGAGAGGTCTGCTCCCTCATCTCCTCTCCACATTTTCCCTCCAAAACCCAACTGCCACAGCACTAACAACAACAACTCAACAGAACCGGCTGGTTCCTATTGGGGTTGGATCAGGTCACAGGCCTCTCCAATGTCTGTACATATGCAGTGCTCAGCAATTAGCAGTTGCACTTCCTCCAAGCTAAATGACCTTATAGTTGAGGAGAGGTAATTTCCAGCCTCCAAATTACTGTGGAGCCAGGCATTCACACTCTCTGTTGCTCCACAGCACCGAGGCAACAGCAGGGCAGTTAGCCTCAGAGTGGCAAAGGAAGCTCTGCTTGTCTGGACATGGCTCACAAGTCACAGATGAGTCTATTTTCTCTACATTCGCTTAAACTTGAGAAGTTTTAATATCTGCAGGAAGCCAAAAATAACTTGTCATCTTTTTTGTTTCTGCCAGATGTTTTCTTCATTCATATTTGCTGCAGTGGGAGTCGTGGGAGCTGGATACAACTTTATCGTGTCAGCAGTTGCTATAAATAAAGGCCCTAAGTGTTTAGGACAAAATAGCACCCAGTGGGACTACCAATTTCATAATGGGTAAGATATTGCTCTGTGTCACATAAGGAAAACTATCCACACATTTCAGCTTCACTGGGACAAAGAAGTGGGTAGCCTTACTTATCATGCAAGATATAGGCGCCACATACCCACCCCCAAAAACATCTCTCTTGGATGAAGCATTTCAGCAACTTCACACAACAGCCCATGACAGAATGTTAATGAGAATAACCATACTGAGTCAGCCTTTTAAAGAGCTCAGATCCAGTACAGAGAAATTAGCTCTTTGACAATTAACTCCTTATGGTTCTTAAATTGATTTTTAAAGCCATCTGTGGGGTCAGGCATTCACCATACAACTTGCAAAAGTCTCATAACAGTCTGCTGATATTAACCTTTCAGATTGTATGCCCTGTGGGGTAGAGACCAGGTACATTGCTTGTGCTATATATATAAATAAATAATAATAATAGTTAAGGCATGATCCATTTAGAACCGGTGTAAGTCACACAGAAGTGAATTGGACTTGTGCCAGCACTCAGAATTAGCACCTAAATGTCTGAGGATTCCATTATTCAATCTCTTTTGTGTAATTTTATTTTTTTCGTGGTAAGTGGAAAGAACTCCCCCCCCCCCCAAGTTATTAAACCGAAAGATATTAGGGTAGGAGGCTACATATCACAGGGTCCAGTGTCTGGAAACTAACATTCTAAAGGATCAAAGCTGGAAATAAACTGCAACGCTTTCACAATGAGGAAAACAGATTATTCCAAACAATTGCTAACGTTCTCCAGCCTGTGGAGTTCTTAGATGTGTTTCTAGAAGAGATGCTTTAGTTCAGTTTTGAGATACAGGGTGAAATTTAGGGTATACTATTAAAGGAGATCAGATGAGATGGATATAATAAGTTTTACTGGCTGTAAAAATCTACAGGGAGAATTTAAGCCTCCTTGAAATCCGCAGACACTGAAGCATCAATGAATGTAAAAAGCACTAGGAAAATCCATAGGAAATAGTTTTTTGAAGTAGATTTTTTCAAATATTTGTGAATGAGGCTCTACCACTCCATCCTGGCTGCATTGTGAATCTTAGAATAGGCATTGAGAAGAGCAAGCAATGGGATACACCTTCTGTGCTGCTGAATTTCCTAGCCAGAAGGGAGAATTTGGGAGTCTAAGCAACTTTGGCGGTTTTGCTCCTTCATTGGGTGCTTTCTGACATGATGGCTCCTGCTGCCACCGTGGACTGAGCCAGGCGGTGGCGGGATGTTGTGGTGGCTGGGCTGGGCAGGGGGCAGGGAGATGCTCAGATGTCTGTCCACCCGGCCCCGTGCTGTGTGGAGTGGTTATCAGATGTGACAGCCTGCTTTACTTCAGCTGGCACCCAACCCTGGTGGAGCTCAGCCTGGGCTGTGACTTGCGGATTTGCCCAAGTCACAGCCCGGGCTAGTGCCCACCACGGTCAGAGGCCAGACTGCCACTGCTAACAACTGGCAGGGGCACTTACGCATGATGATGGCACCTGGGTTAATCTGCTCTAAAGCGGATTAAGCAGCGCCACCATCATGTCTCAAAACACCCATCAAGAGCATTTTGGAAGAAATTCCTTTTGGTTTATTTTGATGGGAATGGAAGGGAATATTAATAAAGAAAAGCATTGAGGGCAAAAATTTACTCTGGATTACAAGCTAGAAATTGCATTTTGGAGTATTAAAGCCAGTGAGAATTGCATACCCTGATCCAAGATCAGGACTTGTTTCTCATGTCCAAAAGGCAACACTATTTTTATTTATAAAGTGAGGATGCACCAGAGTACCCTGAACAATTTTTTTAAAAAATACATTACGTTTTAAACCTGTTATCAATTCTCTGAAACCTGCTCACTTACACAACGACACCAAATGCAAATTAAATTCTCTGTCCCATGTAGAGGTGTAGCTAGGCTGGAATTGTCCCTAGTGCAGAACCTGGACTGGGCCCCCCACTCATCTCCTTCAGTGGCAGGGGAAACAGCTGCACCAGGAAGTAGAAGACCCCTAGTTTTGTGGGCCCCAGTGCACCTGATTCCATAGCCATGCCCTTGCCCCAGAGTCCCTCACAAGGGTATACTGTGATGGGGACAGGTGATGTGAATGCACCAGTGCCTACAAGCTGTTGGGGGGGTGTCAGTTCCTGATGCACCATGGCCCATTCCAACATAGCTATGCCCTGGGCCCTCAGCCACCATTTGCTTTAAGCTCTTTATGGCAGGGACTAGATTTTTGTTCTGTGTTCTTGCTGTATCTATTACATTGGAGCCCTGGTCCAACCTTGGCTGGAGCTTTTGGAAGATGTTTCAAAAACAAAACATGAATAATACCCGCTGGCACCCATTTGAGCATGAGTCAGAGAGAAAAGTGACAGAATGCATTTCATTTACCACTAGATGTCAGTGTATCTCTACATAAGTAACAAGCTGTGTTTACTTAGCCAGTTGTCTTTAACTCTTAGGGGATTTATTTGGATGGGCATGGATAAGGAAATCTCTTATTCTGTAGTTCCTTTTCTTACAATATCATGAAGTATTACATTAAATCAATGCATATATATGGTGCGTGTCTGTGTGTGTCTGTGTGTCTGACTACAACACAAGAAAGCAGCAATTAATTGGGTGTATATATAGTACACACACACACCAAATTAATTGCTGCTTTCTTGTGTTGCAGTCAGACACACTAGATAGACAGATAGATAGATCTTTATCACTACAAAAATAACCTCACTACAACACGAGAAAACACGAGAAAGCAGCAATTAATTTGGAGTGTATATATATATATATATATATACACACACACACACACACACACCCCAAATTAATTGCTGCTTTCTCATGTTGTAGTGAGGTTATTTTTACAGTATTTTAACATGTAATTGAAAATCAGAAGTCTATCCCAAAATAGGAGGTATTCTCCGAGTCCTCTTGGTGGCAGTGAGGTTATTTTTACAGTGATAAAGACGTAGGGTGCAGTCTTCACTCATTAAGGCCAATGGGAGTTTTGCCATTGATTTCAGTGGGTGAAGCCTTAGTGAATAAGCTTTGGAGATTACAGTAGCCGCACAGTTCGTTCACTTCCCATTCCACATATGGTTTGTAATACTGATTTTTAAGGTCTGTTTCATAAGCTCTTATTATCCTTCACAGGGATTACCTAACCAACCGAGATCTATGGACCGCTTGTCAAAAACCCGAAGATATAATTCCTTGGAACCTGACCCTCTTCTCTTTACTGCTGATCATGAGCGGTGTTCAGGCAGTGCTGTGTGCCATCCAGGTTATCAATGGGATCTTGGGAACTCTCTGTGGGGACTGCAGCTGCTGTGGGTTCTGTGGGGTAAGCCAATTTGTGTTTTCCTTGTACACAAATACAAAGCAAGTGATTCTTGCCCCTCATTTCATTCCTGCTATTTAACTTCCATCTTTTTACTGCATACTTAAATGACCTGAGAGCCAACCATAATCCAGCGACAAGGAAAAGAATGAATAAGTCACTCTCTCATTGATGAAGGAAATTGTGGGCAGTTGCTTCATTAAAAAAGAAAGGGTGGGTTTTTTTTTGTTGATTGAAAAAGCCAAATGAAATTTTTTTGGTTGCTTCCCACAGCCAGTTTGCAGGTGACATCTCCATTTTGGAAGTGAGCAAAAGGTCCATATGGATTTACCAGCTCCTTTGGCTCCAACAGTCCAGTAAGACTAGCAGAAAGCAGAAGCGAAGAGCTGGAGGATTCTAATGGCATCAGGAATTTAAAAATAAAAATGCTTAAGACCACAGTCCTGAGACCAGCAAGGAGTCTCAGGAGTCTAAGTCACTGGTGGCCGCAGTGACACCCAACCCTTTCCCCAGGATATTATTTGAGGCATAAGTTTGTATTCCCGCATGTTCACCATTCACATGTTCCCCTCCCTCACTTCAAAAGTTCCCTCCCACTTTAAAGTTTACGGTGGTAGCGTCATGGATGAGAATAAGGGTTCCACTAACAGGCCTTTTTTGTTGTTATCAGCAGTAGTTGCTCCCATTTGGCAGGCAGTGGGGATTCACCTCCCTGCGGGGAGAAACCACCTCCTCCACAGCAATTAAGGTTGACTGATCTGCAAATTATTTATTTATTTATTTATTTATTTATTTATTTATTTATTTATTGTGTTTTTACCCCGCCCCTCTTGCCTAAGTGACTTGTAGTGGCTTTCAAAAATGTTATAGACGCATACAAACAATCACAATATAAACAAATAAATCACATTACAAATTTATAGAATTTGTTTATAAAACCACAACAAATGCATTAAAAGAACAAAGAACACCCCACCCCACCCCCAACCCATCTAACCCATCCCACCCTCCACTGCCAAATGCCTGGTGGAAGAGCCAGGTCTTACAATTCCACCGGAAGGCAAGAAGGTTGTGTAGCCCCCACTTTGGGGACTACCAAGGATTTGGCCTGTGCTTACAGTGAGACGGCCACTAGGTTAGGACTGAGGGAAACCTCCACCGGGAGGGAATTCCAAAGTGACGGTGCAGCTGCGGAGAACACCCTCCTGTCCGTCCAAACCCACCAATAACATGGGATGTCCAGGAGGGCGCCCACAGATGACTGCAAGGACCGCCCAGGGGGTGAGGCAATCACTCACATAAGCAGGGCCCTGACTGTGAAGGGCTTTATAGGTCAAAACCAGCACCTTGAATTGGGCCTGGAAGACAACAGGCAGCCATCCGTTCACACATTAAGGGAAATATGGGTGAGGGATTTAGGCTGATGGTCAATCCTTACTTTTCTGGCATCACTTGTAGCGCTTCTCCCGCACAACAACAGGTGCATCTCCCATCATACATCTTTCACATGATCAACATTAGGTTCAGCCGCATGAGCTGTGAGGGCCTGATCCCCACACAGTCCTGTAGTATGCAAGCGTGGCCACCACACTATGGGGTCAGCGCAGGAAAGCTGGACGCTGCTGCCACAGCCAGGGCAAACGGTGGTGCTGGCCACACAAGCGAGCGCCCAGCCCTGCCCCACCTCCCTCCACCAGCCTGATCAAAATTCCACCGCGTCCATGATGTGGCTGCGCGCGAAGGACAACAGCACTCACCACACAGTGGGGCAGAAGCAGCCCAGCAACATGAGTTGCCCCACCCATGTGGGGGGAAGGCTGCTTCATAATGTGTGTGTTGCAATCAGCTGTTCACTCTGCCCCACAGGGGGCTAGGGACATCTGGTGGCTGCTGGCCACATGATGCACTGCATTGTTTGGCCTATCTGCCCAGAGTAGAGTAAGGCTTCCAAAGGCATGATAGCCTCCCCACTCTCTCTTGTGTGACCTCACCCATTGAGGCAGCAGATGTGCTTTCTGCCCAGTTAACTGTCTCCTGCAAATGCAGCCACTTAATGACTTAGGAGTCGAAGGGTGCAATCCTCCACCATTAAAGTCAATGGGAGTTTTGCTATTGACTTAAATGGTGGAGAATTACATCCTGAATCTCATTAAAGTCAAAGACTCACAAACAAAAGACAAGCTGCTCACAGATACTACATGGAAATATTACTGCTCAATCCAGTCATCAATGAAAGCTACAGCAGCAAGACATGCCAAAAATAAACCCTCCAAAATGTTTTCTTCCAGTCTACAAATGTCAAGAGCCTTCATTTTAGCAGCTTATAAGAGTTGTTGATAACTTACTAAGTAATATGGTTTAGGTTAAGATCTTGGTTTGATGAATGTTTAAGCAAATTTCTTTCTTGGTTCATTTAAAAATAAGGGGACACTGAGCTTCATACAAATTTACCTCTTGCATTGACACTACTGCTTAATGTGAACAGAGATTTGTCTAATCATTTAATGATTGCTAGATTTAATGCTAGAAAAGTTTTAAAGAACACTATAGTACATAAAGATATTTCAAATATTAATCAGGTAGAAATACCAAACAAAAACACAATCATAGTGATAATAAAAGAGAGAGAGATGCTCTTTATGTTATAATATGAGTGGAGGAAATAGATTCACCAGAGATGGCTTAATTTCCTTCTCTTCCAACTAACTTGATTGATAGTTTTATCCATTTCCCAATCAGTCAGACTTGGACTCCTAAGTCATTTAGACTGCAATCTTAAAACTGCTTACTCAAGAGGCTCTTACTTCAGTGGGATTATCCTAAAGTAAATGTTTTTGGAATTGCAGCTTTAGGGGCTTTTGAAAAATTTACCATTTCTGTCTATAACTATTGATTGTACAGTGCCAGGTATATAAATAACAGAATAAGAACAACAAAAACAACAACAGTAGGATACTATTGCAAGATTTGCTTTATCATCTGGAGACCCCAACTTGGGGTAACCTTGTGGTTTCCTGTCCTTTTCCGTAAACAGAGCTACCAAGAAAAACATCCAGCTTTTATATGTTTATTCAACTGCCCGTCTTCTGGGCAAACTGCACCCTCTGAAGAGCTACACAGCTGACCAATTATTGGTGCTTAAATAACCCCAACACCAAAGCGTGTGAATTTGATGGAAATGTCATTTGAGTCCTTTGAAGAATTCAACTTTTGAAATAACACAACATGTTTACAGAACTGCTTTGGCAGGTCTTGATGTAATAATAAAAGAACAATTTAAATTATATGAACATTAACCAACAATTTAACTTTTCCCTTTTCTTTGTCCTTTTAGGGAGATGGAGCAGTGTAAAGCATACAGCGACCTCAGAAATCACTTTGTGCAATGGAAAGAATCTCTGTTGAGACACTTCTTTTATACTTTACCTGATGGGCAAGCCACTTTCAACACACGCTCAGTTTTAAATGGTCTAGAATGATGGGCATTTCTGCTATGGATGCAAAGCCCTGACTGCCCTTTCCTTCCTATTGAAATTCCACATTGCAGAACAAATCAAGTGGCTGCTTAGTTATTCCATGTATATTTATTTTTTTGTAAAAAAAAAAATCAATTTGAAAAGAGCCTTTCCAGGGTGGGTGTGCCCCTTTCCTTATAAATTAGCCCTTTGACGGGAAATTGATGAGTGTTGTTGCTAACAGAAGTTCAGCTGTAATTTAAATTGAATTTGTATCTGATTTCCTTTCATGCTTCAGGAATTAAAATTCTTAAAAGCATGTAGCATTCTTCTGAAGTCTATGATAGAGTTTTACCAGTTTGTACATAGAGGGCCCTGACTTCTGCTGATCATTGAAGTGTCTTTGTTTTTTGTACAAATGCTTTGTATTATAAATGATGTTCATGTTACACCTAATGGTGCTTTCGTTTTTATCGGCTGTGATGGACATACATACCTCCCAATAGTCCCCATTTAGAAGGAACAGTTCCTCTTTGGGTGCTGAATCACACTGTCCCTTTCCCAGGAGGTTACAGTCCCTCTTTCAGGAGAGTCAAAAAGATTGGTATTTCTGGCTGCCTCCCAGGAAAAGCACTTGAGAGGATCATGGGTGTTTTGACAGAGAGCACCTGCACCTCTGCTCTGCCTCACCCCAAGTGGGCTGTTCAAAGGCAGCCCGCCAGATGTGCAGGCAGGGCCAGCCCAAGGGTTTGAGGGGCCATGTGCCAAGCCTTGCTGTGGGGCCCCAAAGGCTGGCTGGTGGGCTGGCAGAGCTCTAGGGAGGAGCTGGCAGAGCTCTAAGGAGGAGCTTGTACATTGTAGGCAGAGCCCTGGCAGAGCTCTAGGGAGGGGCTTGTCCATTGTAGGCAGAGCCTCCAAAAATTCAGCAACAAAGAGTTTTCAGCGTTAAGATGTGATGGACAGAACATTCGTTTACACTGGGAACTCCTTGCTGCTGAGTAAAACCCTGCCACTTGGAGACTGAGAGAACCCTCCTACTAGCATCTCATCCAGTAAGTGGATGGGACTCCAGTAGGACAACTCGCTCTCCATCAGTGGTAGTGCCATAGCAGGATAAAAAATTCCTGTTCACATATTTAAAACATACAAAACCTCTGGGCCACATCAAAATAGCTGCATGCTATTAACAATACCTGATCATACAAGCACGTTCATATTTAGTAAAAATAGCATGTGAGGAGCCACTCGAAGAACAGAAGGTTGCTACCTTGTAAATAAGGTTCTTTGAGATGGCTTTAAACATTCTCACAACACCCACCCTTCTAGCCTCACATGGAATTTTTTACTTATATTTCTAGAAAGGATTGGAAGGAACTGTCATTCTGAGGGGGAGAGCACTTTTTATACTACAGGAGCTTGAGACCATCATGTGGCTATTATTTGAATAGGGTGAGCATACACAACCCAGTTGTGAGAATGTTAGGTACCATCTCGAAGAACCTTCTTTACAGGGTAGCAACCTTCTGATCAGCACATGGGGAGGAGTTGTTTGTAAACCAACAGCTTTATCGCAGGGGGGGAGGAAACTAAGATGGGACAGCTGGGCAGGCTTTGCTACCAATGGGGGTGGCAAACGGTAGCGTCCCACACTCCGTCTCCAACCCGCAGCCCCTTCCTCGGAGGCCCCCATGGGGCCATGTGCCTGGGCGCCGGTGGCACATGCCTTGGGCCGGCCCTGTGTGCAGGTAGAGCAGAAGCAGATCTGCCCTGATCCAATTCACGGCGTAGGTCATCAACCAAGGTCACAAGTGCAGTCTCTGTGCCAAACCCAGGGTGAAAGCCAGACTGCGAGGGATCTAGAAAACTGACCTGGTCCAGATGATCCTGTAACTGCCGGGTCACCACCCGTTCAATAACCTTCCCTAAAAAGGGAAGGTTAGAGACTGGCCGACAGCTGGCCAGGGAGTTGACGTCCAAAGATGACTTCTTGAGCAGAGGCCGCACCACCGTCTCTTTGAGACGGCTCAGCACTCTGCCCTTCCTAAAGGAGGCATTGACCACTCCCACCAGCAACGGCCCTAACGTCTCCCGGCTGGCCCTCACCAGCCAGGACAGGCATGGATCTAATTCACAACAGGTTGCCCAAAAGGTCCCAAGGACATCCGCTGCGTCAGCGGGCAATACCCACTGAAACTGATCCCACAACAACAGACATGGCGTGGCTTCCCCTACCTCTGATTCACCCACTGTCGCAAGTGCAGCATTGAAGTAGTGATGAATCTGAGCAATTTTGTCCGCAAAGAAGTCAGCAAACATGTCACAGCGGGCACTGGAAGATTCCAGTTCCAGCTGGAGAGAGGCCAGACTGACCAGCCTCTGCACCATCCGGAAAAGCTCCGCTGGACGTGACTTTGCAGATGCAATGAGGGCAGCAAAGAACACTTTCTTTGCTGCCCACACCGCAACAGCATATGCTCTTAAACTAGCTTTATGCTGCAATCGGTCAACTTCAGTGTGAGTCCGTCACCACCATAACTCCAACCACCGCCCATCCTGCTTCATCTGGTGCAGGTCCTCCATGAACCACAGCGACCCCCACCGTCGGCATTCTGGGAGCGGACGCCTGGGAGCCTTTCGGTCAATGGCCTCAGTCAACAAACTGTTCCAGAAGGCAATGAGGCCATCGAGTGAACGATCATCAAGATCCGGAGGCAATTCCCCATGAGCATTCCAGAACCTTTTTGGTTCCATAAGTCTCTGGGGGTGGACCCAACGAACTGGTCCTACACCTTTTCGAAGGCAGACATGCGCCAGGAGACAGGTCTGGAGGAGGTAATGATCCATCCATGACAGGAGTAAAATTACTACATCCCCCACCACTGGATCCCCCGCCTCAAGGCTGTGGAGAACATCAGGTCAAGGGTATGTCCCCCCTCATGTGTCAGGCCCCTAACCCTCTGAGACAGTCCCATGGTTGTCATGGAGTCCAAGAACTCACGTTCTGCTCCCCCAAGATTGGCATCGGCGTGGATGTTGAAGTCCCCCAGGACCAAGGTCCTCGGGCACCACAAGACCACCTCTGATACCAATTCCGCTAGAGCGTGTAGGGATGCTGCCGTACAGGTAGGTGCACGGTATATCAGCAGCAGCCCTAAGCTGTCTCCGGCCAAATCAATCACAAGGTGGACCCCCTTGTCCATGACCAAGATAGTCTGCACAGGATACCACCTCACAGACCAAGTGTCCTTAAAAACAACAGCTACACTGCCTCCCTGCTCCTCTGATCTGGGCTGGTACTGTACAGAGTACCCGGCTGGAACAAGGTCAGCCAGTATTGGCCGCGACTCATTGTGCAGCCAGGTCTCTGTAATACACGAGGTCGGCCGATTGATCCAAGATCAACTCTCAGGTTGTTGTTGATTTATTACTGACTGACCTCGCATTTAACAGCAACAGACCCAGATCAGGGGCTCCCCCGATCTTGAGCCCTGCATTATTTGCCTGGGGGCCTATGCAAGGGACAGGAATTAAGTACATGTCCCTTCCTACCATTGTTCTCTGCCTCCCAGAAGGACCATAATTACCTCGGCCCATCACAACCCCAATGGCTGTGGAACCCCCCCGGCCCCCTCCTCCCCGGTGGCCGTCCCGTCAGAACCCTGAGGAAAAACCCTTCCCCTCAACCCCCTCTTCTCCCCCCCGGTCCCCCTCTCTCACAGGGAGGCCAAAAAAACCCATCCTTGTTGGGTTGAAACCCCCCGTCACACCGGGGGGACATACCCAACCCAGTCCCTCACTCCCCCACATATTCAGAGAAGGAGTCATATTCCCCTTAGTCCTCACCCATCTCTCCATTATTATTTATTATTATTATTATTATTAAACATTTATAAAGCGCCAGTAACAACCTGGCGCTGTACAGAACATATAATCAGCTGCGGTCCCTACCTGTGGCTTACAATCTAAAAGACAAGGAGGGGGAGACAAGGAGAGGGGACAGCGGGAGAGACATGGGAGAAGACAAACAAACATTCAGGCGGATGCGAAGTCTCAGGTGCGTGTACTTGGCTTGGTTACAAGGTGGTCGGTAGCAGCAGTCAGCAGAGGAGGGCTGACAGTAAGAGCAAGGGGAAAGACTAGAGGGCATTGGGAAAGGCAGCATGGAAAAGGTGGGTCTTGAGGAGGGATTTGAAGGAGCGGAGGGAGGAGGCGAGGCGGACGTCGGCAGGGAGGGAGTTCCAGGCATGCGGGGCAGCGAGGGAGAAGGGACGAAGGCGGTTGGGCGAGCAGGAGAAGCGAGGGAGAGCGAGGGAGGGGACAGCGGAAGAGCGGAGAGCGCGCGCAGGAGCGCGTAGGGCGATTAGGTCCGAGAGGTAAGGGGGAGCTTGGTCATGGAGCGATTTGAACGTGAAAACCAGGAGTTTGAACAGGATACGTTCAGGAAGGGGGAGCCAGTGAAGGGAGAGGAGGAGAGGCGTCACATGGTCGAAGCGACGGGCAGAGTGAATGACCTTGGCGGCAGAGTTTTGGATCGCCACAAGGGGGGACAGGTGGGAGCGAGGGAGGCCAGCAAGGAGGAGGTTGCAGTAGTCGAGGCGAGAGATAACCATGGCATGAACAAGGATTTTGGCCGAGGAGACAGATAGAAAGGGGCGAATGCGGGCAATGTTGAGGAGAGCGAATCGGCAGGATTTGGCCACAGAGTCAATGTAAGGTTTAAAGGAGAGGTGCGTGTCAAAAATGAAGCCCAAGCTGCGGGCACGGAGAACAGGACGGATGGTGACCCCATCAATGCAGACGGTCAGGTCAGAGGGAGAGGAGGGGGAGGGAGGAAAAATGAGGAGTTCAGTCTTGGCCATGTTCAGTTTGAGTTGGCGTCGGGACATCCAGGCGGAGATATCAGAGAGGCAGTCGACGAGGCGTGAGCGGACAGAGGAGGAGAGAGAGGGGGTAGAGAGATAGAGTTGGGTGTCATCAGCATAGAGATGGTATTGGAACCCGTGGGAGGCAATAATTTCACCAAGGGACCGGGTGTAGATAGAGAAGAGGAGAGGGCCAAGGACAGAACCTTGGGGAACCCCAACCGAGAGGGGAAGGGAGGGGGAGGTCGACTCGGGGAGGGAGACATTAAAGGAGCGGTCAGAGAGGTAGGAGGAGAACCAGTCAAAGACAGAGCCACGGAAGCCCAAAGAGTAAAGGGAGTCCAAGAGGAGCGAGTGGTCGACAGTGTCAAAGGCGGCAGAGAGGTCAAGGAGGACAAGAACGGAGTAGTGGCGCTTCGATTTAGCGACAAGTAGATCATTGGTGATCTTGGCCAGGGCAGTTTCAGTAGAGTGGAGGGGGCGGAAGCCGGACTGGAGAGGGTCGAGGGAGGAGTTGGCAGAGAGGAGGTTCAGGCAGCGGGAGTAGACGACACGTTCCAGGAGCTTCGAAGCAAAGGGAAGGAGGGAGACCGGCCGGTAACTAGAGGGATCGAAAGGGTCCAGGGTAGGCTTTTTGAGGATGGGGGAGACAGTGGCATGTTTGAAGGCAGAGGGGAAGGAGCCTGTGGAAAGGGAGAGATTGACAACATGCAGAAGGGGGGGAGCGACAGTGGGAGCAATAGAGGTCAGGAGGCGGGAGGGGATCGGGTCAAGGGGGCAGGTGGAGGGGTTGGATGAAGAGAGAAGAGCAGAGATTTCCTGGAGAGAGGCAGGAGGGAAGGATGCGAGGAGGGAGGGGGGCGGGGGAGGGGGCGGGAGGGGAGCGGGGGGCGGAGGGGGGCGGGAGGCAATATCCCGACGGATCTTGTCAATCTTGGAGGTGAAGAACGACGCAAGATCCCGAGCAGCAAGGGAAGAGGGCGGGGGAGGGCAGGGGGGTTTGAGAAGGGAGTCGAAAGTAGAGAAAAGGCGGCGAGGGTCGCGGGAGAAAGATTCGATCCTAGAGGCATAATAGCGCTGCCTAGCTAGGGAGATAGCCGAGGAGAGGGAGGAGAGGGAGAATTTGTAATGGAGGAAGTCAGGGAGGGAGCGGGATTTGCGCCAGAGGCGTTCGGCAGCCCGGGCGCAGGAGCGGAGGTAGCGGATGGCAGGGGTAAGCCAGGGGCGGGGGTCGAGGGGGCGGACGGGGCGAGCAGAGGGGGGGGCAAGAGAGTCAAGGGTCGAGGAGAGAGAAGCGTTGAGAGCAGAGACAGCAGAGTCAGGGGAGGAGGAGGCGAAAACGGGGGGGAGAAGGGGGGAAAGATGTGCGGCAAACTCCGAGGGAGTAAGGGCCTGCATATTGCGGAAGGGGCGCATAGAGGGGGAGGCGGAGGGGGGTCGGTGGGAAAGGCTGAAGGAGCCGAGGAAGTGATCAGAACTAGGGAAGGGGTCAAAGGAGAGGTCAGTTAGAGAACAGTTTCGAGTGAAGACGAGGTCGAGGGAATGGCCGTCAGTATGAGTGGGGGAGTCGGTCCAGAGTCGGAGATTAAAGGAGGAAGCGAGAGAGAGAAAGCGGGAAACAGAGGGGGCGGAGGGCGTGTCAACGTGAATGTTGAAATCACCAAGGATAAGAGTGGGGATATCATCGGAGAGGAAGAAGGTGAGCCAGGATTCAAAGTCCGGGAGGAAAGAGGAGAGGGAACCCGGGGGGCGGTAGATGACAGCAACCCGAAGGTGTAGAGGGGAGTATAAGCGCACAGAGTGGGCCTCAAAGGAAGGGAAGGAGGAGGAGGGGGGAGGGGAGAGGGTTTTGAATTGGCAGTGCTTAGCAAGGAGCAAGCCCACACCACCACCCAGGCCCTCAGGGCGGGGGCGGTGAGAGAACGACAGGCCCCCGGAGGATAGAGCGGCCGGGGTAACAGAGTTGGAGGGCGTGATCCAGGTTTCCGTAAGAGCCAGGAGTTGAAAGGGGCGAGAGAGGAAGAGATCGTGGATGAAGGGAGCTTTAGCCACGGACGAGCGGCAGTTCCAGAGGGAGCAGGAAAAAGGCAATTGGTGTTTGGGAAGGCAGGGGATGCGGATGAGGTTGGGGGATGGGGAACGGGCGGGTTTGGGCCTAGGGGGAATGGGTAAGGGGGGATGAGGGTGGGGAGGGGGGATGGGCGTGGGTGAGGATAAGGGGTAGGTTGGCTGGAGAAAGGCTGCTGGTGAAGGGAGAGAGAAAAGGAGGGGATGCGTGAGAGAGGCTAGAAGGAGGGAGATGAGAGAGGGTGAGGGGGTAAGGGCGGTATAGGGCGGCATCATAGGTGTTACCTGTTCAGGTATCGGGGGTGCTGTCAGGGGGGTTGCCCCTCGCTGTCCTCGCTCCGGCCGCACAACGGCCAGGGCCCTTTTGTCGCTGCCCAAGGGCTGCCGCCCGCTGGGGCGGGCGGGCAGCTTTGGCCTGGGGCTTGGGCTGAGCCCTCCCAGGGGGTGGAGCCTCGCTCACCTGCAGGGGATGAGCCCTGCTGTTGCTATGGCGGCTGGGGGCTCCATCTCCATATACCCTAGCCAAACTGCCTATAAAACCAGCCACCCATATCCCTTAGCGTAGAGGGCTGCACACAAGGGTTAAACCAGCCACCCCTATTCCTTTGCGTAGAGGGCTGCACACATAAGGGTTAAAGTCAGCAGTAGGAGGCAAGGTCTTTTCCATCTCTCAGTAAACCCAGTTGCAATTTTTCCATTGACACTATGAATTTGGTCCCGTAGCATGCAGAGAAGACTTAATTCTCAGTGTTGCCAACACTCATGAATTTATCACAAGAGATGCGATTTCTAAGCCTCACTCCCAATCTCACAATTAGTGTTACTAATCTTGCAAGATTGGGAGTAGGGCTTATTACTGCAGGGATGTGGATCTCTCGTCTGGTGGTTGCTTGCTACTCCCTGCCTCCCTTTGCATTCCGGAGAGCTGAGCTTGCTTTCTGTGTCCCCAGCCACATTGCAGAGTTTAGCTGGGACCCAACAATAAATTGAGTGGGGAGAGGAGCAGGGAAACTTCTTCCCAGCTGTGTGCAACACTCTAATCAGTCCCCGTTTCCAGGAGGATGGATATCAGAGCAGCACACAGCACACCCCTGATCCTGGACTCCTGGAAACCAGGACAGATTAGAGTGTTGCACACAACCGGAAGAGGTTTCCCTGCTCCCCTCCCACCTCAGATAATTTATTGTTGGGTCTCAACTAAGCTCTACAGTGTGGCTGGGGACACAGAGAGCAAGCTCAGCTCTCCGCAGAATGCAGAGGAAGCAGCAAGCACACACTGGACCAGAGGTCAGCACTTTGGGGGGGAGGTAAGTCAGCCGGTATCCTGGGGTGTCCTGGGATACTCCAATATTTATGTATTTTGCAAGAAATCTTGTGAGATCTTGCACTGGGACCAGGATCTTGGCGAGATTCTCACAAATTTCTCGTGAGAATTTTTAAATTCTCATTTCAGCGCTAGCAGTGAGTGAGCCCCACCCCCAGGGGCGTCGCTGGGCCTTTGCTCCGGCATTGCCAACTCTTGCAGATTTATCGCAAGAGATGTGATTTCTAAGCCTCACTTGTGAGCTCACAATTAGGGTTGCTAATCCCAGCTTGGTGGGAAGCAGGGCATGGGAGGAAGCCCAGCAGCCCCATCTGGCCACTGAGGACTCAGCAGTCATAATTTTTTATTTTTATTTATTTATTTATTTTTAGTTGATGGTTTGTCTAAAAAAAATTGCAACTCATGATTTATATACCAAATGTCTAGATTTTTAAGAGTTTGTCTCTTGATTTATGAGACAGTGGGGTTGGCAACACTGAATCTTGCAATAGTGAGCGCTGCTCTACAGCCACCAAGTTACCTTGAAGAAGGGTAATTAGTCTTGGGAGAATCATGCTTATTCCAACATTGCTTCAAACTCTCCTGGTACTACCAACTAAAGAAGCAACTGCACAAAAGCATGACACTTTTGATTTACTAGAGGGAATTGCACAAAAGGCCTGGGAGAAGGCAGGATTCTACTCTTTCCATTATTCTCCAAAGACCACCATTAGACCTTGAATATTCAGGTCCCTCTTCCACCAGGGTCTCCTTCTTTGCCACCCAGATCTGTTGGCCTATTCAAGTTTTTCTCCTTCCTCTGGATACTATTAATAGAATTCCCACCCACACCCAGATGCTCATATCCTCTTTCATAACATTATCCATTAGATCAGTGGTTCTAAACCTTTCTATGGGGAAGACCCACCAAAATATTTTTTTTTTTTAAATTCAAGACCCACTTGAATAAATCCTGAGCTGGACGCATAAAGCATGGTAAGGATCAAGGGTTATCCAGGGTCCCAGGCTGGCGCTGGTCACGGAGCAACCACTGTTCAGACAAATACAGCAGGCTGTGTAGGGCCAGGAGTGATGCGGAGGGCAGCCTCCTCCCCACTCAAAGCTCAGGCTCTACGCTGGCTTTGGCTTGGAGGGAGGTGGGGATGGTGCTCCTCAAGCACAGGGGGAGGGCATGGGAGCAAGATTGCCCAAGCAAGCTTTGCCTCCCTGACCCCACTGCAGTCGCAGCTACACCCCTGACTCCACTCCTGCCTTGCTAATCAACCTAGGGACCATCCCAGGACTCACCCGTTGAGAATCAGTGCATTAAATAATGGGGAAAGCATTTATTAGGGATGGGCGAACACGGTTCGGAAGTTCGGACCGAACTCGAATAGTTCGGTCGACCGAACCGAACGTTCGAACCAAACTCGAATTCGGAAGTTTGGAGTTCAGACCGAACTCGAACAGTTCGGTCAACCGAACTGAACGTTCGAACCGAACTCGAATTCGAACATTCGGTTCGGATGCGTTCGGTGAGTTCGGAATTGAATTTCCATTGGTTTCAATGGAAAACACATTATCGGCTGTAACTATTTTTGGTTTTTTATGCTATGTGGCTGAAATTTGGGGTGCCTCTACCTCCAATAGAACTCATTATGTGCACCAAATTTCAAAACAATTGGATAAAGGAATCCGATTTTAGAAGCAGTTGAATTATTGTATTTTGCAATATTCTACATATACATTCTTAGCTGTAACTTCTTTGCCTCACATCTAATGTAGG
>QEPC01010046.1:703165-720766 GCA_003113815.1 Sphenodon punctatus | reverse complement strand
TCACCACCAACCCCCCACTTCTATTTCCTACCCGCCCTAAACAAACACCCCAACCCTCTCTTCTCCTCCCACCACAGCAAAACATCTCCAGCCCCCCACTTACCCCATCTCCCACTCCTACCTGTAATCCCCCCACTGCCTCAAATTGATTTCCCACCCCTACATACCTGTTACCTTCTCTCCATGACCCCACACCTCCCTCCTCTTCCTATCATCCCTAGTGCTATTCAGTTGTAAAAATAATTCCACAACTCACTTAGAAGTTGTGCCAAGTTGTCCTCATATATCATATCCCACAAAACCAATAAATTAACCAAAACAGTTTAAAAAAAACTTAAATGCATAAAACTTTTCTTAACATCCACAAAAACCCCAAATTCAGTAAAATTACAATTCAAAAAACCTCCCACTCCATACATTGCAACAAAACATAAACGCCAAAAACATGCAAATTATTTCACAATTTGAACAAACTATCGCATTTTTACATTATTACACTTTTATTTATTAACATCATTCAACAACAATTTTTCACACTGCATTAAGTCTGTGGTTTACATGTATACAAATTATATACACTTCATACAATAAAGGGTTAACAATCTGAGTATACATAACATACAATTCGTTCTACAGAAAGCAGTTGTGTACAAACAGACTTAATGCACTGTGAAAAAATTGTTGTCGAATGATGTTAATAAATAAAAGTGTAATAATGTAAAAATGCGATAGTTTAGTTATTGATAAGAATGAATAAAAGTTGTATGGTAAGGAATTTAGTACATATATTACATTTATGTTGATGAAGATAAAATATTTAATATTGTTCAAATTGTGAAATAATGTGCATGTTTTTTGGCGATTATGTTTTGTTGCTATGTATGGAGTGGGAGATTTTTTGAATTGTAATTGTACTGAATTCAGGTTTTTTTGGGGATGTTAAGAAAAGTTTTGTGCATTTAATGTTTTTTTTAAACTGTTAAGTTTTTTTGTTTGGTTATATTAAACCTAGGAACGGACCAGCTGTTGCTAATCGGTAAGTGAGACTTCTAGATATTGTGCCAATGGATGTCATCGTTAACCAAACAAACAGATTTCTAAGACTAAATAGCCTGTCTTTACAACTTAGGGATCCAAGGTTTATGGTAAATGAACCTTAATTTTCAGATCACTATACTTCTGTCTTCCTAGTGCCTAATGAACCGGAGGTGTTCTAATACATTGTGCATTTGGTGCCAATGACATCCAGAGATAGTGTGCGGTTGCAGTGTTGGTCCCAAGTGCCAGAGAGGAAGACAAAGTGGTTTATTGGACTGACTGCTGTGGGTGAGAATGAGCAAGCTTTTGGGCCACATAGGACCCTTCCTCAGGCAAATTTGCTGGTTATGCTACATGCCTGAGGAAGGGTTCTGTGTGGCCAGAAAGCTGCTCATTCTCACCAACAGCAGTTGGTCCAATAAATGATATAATTCAAACCACTTTCCCTCCTTCTGTGCCAATGAAAGCGAGGGATTAAGAGGTGTGTGCCCATGGAAATCAATGGCAAAGCTCCTGTGGGTTTTAATTTTCATGATCAAGACCAATACAACATGATTTAATCAGGGAACTTTGCCTGAGTAATTCTGAGTAAGCACTATGCAAACTCCCACACATCTCTGTTAATGCATAGTTTAATAATCTTGAGGCACTATTGAGGCACAGGATAGTGGTGGTTTCGTGAGGTGAATAAAAATTCATCACAGAAACTAGAAGGTGACTTCCCGGTGCCTGATCCAGGCAATCTGGGGTGTGGCAAAATGCCACCTGTTTCCCTACCAGAGTACCCTAGACAAACACTCTGCTACACCCTATCAAACCCCCGCCCCCTTAGGGCCTGGACAAATGCAAGGTCACAGGACAAGTGTTCTGGGCATGCTCCAAAAGCCAAGGACAGGGATCAGTATCTCAAGGTGAAAGCCATGATGTCTCACCTAAGGTCAGAGGGCTCAGGCAGTTCACCTGGATTGGAGAAACCCCTACCTGGGGGCGATTCCCAAAGGGGAGGAGGGGTTGAGCTTAAAAAGCCAGAACACACCCCTTCCTCTCTCTCTCTCTGGACTTTCTCTTTTGAAACTGCACCACTCTGCTGGCAGGAAGCCAGCTAAGCCATGTGCCTCACTTGTTGCTACCTGCACGAGTGATGAGAAGGGGCCTGTAACCAGCAACTGCCTTTCTACCTTCAGTCCTAGGAGGCAATTACTCAAACCAGGGGACACCAGAATCCCCAGATCTGAGACTCTATTTTAAGTTTGCTTCTACCTTTATCCTAAGCCTTTTCCCTTAGCCTTGTTGCCAAACCTGTTTTTCTGCTTTTGTCAAATAAAGCACCTCGTTTGTTTTGTAAAACGGATGTGTCTATGCCTGAGTTTAAGGACCAGCAGCTGGAAAGAAAAACCTCAGACACCCTTAAGGGTTAGAAGGATTTGTAACCCTCCCCCCTTTTGGGGGAGTCCTTGCAAGACACACAGTTTTCTGCAGCTCTGCCTATGGAAAGCAACCCTAGGGTGCCTAACCTCAACAAGCGGGGTGCCGGGGGAGCTGTGGGCAAAGTGCCAGAGTTGTGTTGGGGGTTCACATATCCGGGAAGGTGTGAATCCCTCTAGTTTCCTGGTTCCCGGTGGTGACAGCGATCTTTAGACCTAACCCAGTAAGACGGGTGGCTTCGCTGTACAGCGTCCCCTACTGCATTTCGTCACATGGGGCAAAGTGCAAAATAGTGGTTGGGACCCCATTCCCAACATAGGGATGTTTGACAGTCACACACTGCCTCATTGGGCAGGGCACATTACTTCTCTTCCTGAGTTTGCCCATCAATAAATGAGGATGATAAATTAGCCTAATTCTTTGGATGCAATTATTGTTCACGTAAAGAAAATAACACTGACTATTAGGGATAAAGGGAACAGTAGGTTTGCCGGAACCTGGTGTTGGAGTGTGCAGCAGTCACAAGTAAAAGCCCATTGCAAGCCCTGCAAGCTTAATATGGGGCTTGTCCAGTAGGGGGAGGGTCAGGGGATGAAATAGTGGTTTTTAAAATCTCCTTGTCTCCTCTCTTCTTCTTCTCTCTGTCCTCCATCTTGTCCCATGCAGTCTGTACAGTATGGAAGCATGTCTTCTGAGTTCTTTGTATAGTTCTGTTTTGAAGAAACTTCTGCTGTGTGTTATTCAACAGAAAGCTAACTCTACAACAGGTTATGGGTCCAGGACATCTTCAAGGCAATTTTGAAGACTAGAAGCAGCCCAGAAGGAGTGCTGACTGTGAAAGAAAACTCCCAGACAGAAAGGCCTACTGACTGTGAGTAAGAAGGCCTAAATTCCAGAAGGGGAAAGGGAGGGAAGCAAGTATGGCAAGCAGCTCAGCGCTCAGACTTTCAGTAGGAAAGCTGAACAATGTAAACTACCATTTGTGGAAGTTTAAAGTGGAAATGCTGCTCTCTAAAGATGATCTATGGGAGGTGATTACCATGAACAGACCAGCAGCAGATCACGAGGAATGGGATAAAAAGGACAGGTTAGCAAAAGCTACAGTAAGTTTATTGGTAGAAGATGACCAGCTAATCCATATAAGAAGTGAGGCCACACCAAGAGGCATGTGGATTGCACTGCAAAACTTGCATGAGAGAACTAGCCTGAATAGCAATCTGTTTCTACTGAGGAAACTATACAAAATGAGGCTGGGCAAAGAAAGTGAAATGCAGTAGCATATAAATGCCATGTTGTAAGTAATGGCACAGCTGAGAAGCTATAAAGGACAGCCATGTGATAGCCCTACCCTTCTGCAGCCTGCCTGAATCTTACAGTGCCCTCATCAATGCCCTGGAGACAAGGCCAGAGGCTGAACTGAAGCTGGAATTTGTTAAAGGTAGACTTGTGGATGAATTCCTGCGCAGAAAGGAGAACCTGCAGAATGATCTAAAGCAGGGTAATGAGACTGCACTGAAAACCTCAGACAAAGCTTCCTAAGAAGAGTCAGAATAGAGCCATGAAACTGCTTGATCTTGTACACAGCAATGTCTGCGGCGTAATGAAGGTTCCCACGCCAGGAGGCAACCGGTACATGGTAACTTTCATTGACAACTATTCAAGGTATATGATCACGTATGTCATGAAAACTAAAGATGAAGTATTCAACAAACTTCAGGACAATGTGACCATGACAAGCAGCAAGTTCCAGCGCAGACCAAAGATACTGTGTGAGGGATGACGGGGGAAGGGAATCAGAGCTGTGCGAGCTCCACAACCACACTTAGGCCAAGAACAGGGAGGTTATGCCTGGAAACAAACCCTCAGGATCTAATATGGCTTCTAGGATTAAGAATCCACAGCCTGGATCATCATAGGGTATCTGGGATGAGCGCACACCTCCTGGCTGCCACTGTAACCATGCACACAGGGTGAAGGGCGAGGANGTCAGAGGGCTCAGGCAGTTCACCTGGATTGGAGAAACCCCTACCTGGGGGCGATTCCCAAAGGGGAGGAGGGGTTGAGCTTAAAAAGCCAGAACACACCCCTTCCTCTCTCTCTCTCTGGACTTTCTCTTTTGAAACTGCACCACTCTGCTGGCAGGAAGCCAGCTAAGCCATGTGCCTCACTTGTTGCTACCTGCACGAGTGATGAGAAGGGGCCTGTAACCAGCAACTGCCTTTCTACCTTCAGTCCTAGGAGGCAATTACTCAAACCAGGGGACACCAGAATCCCCAGATCTGAGACTCTATTTTAAGTTTGCTTCTACCTTTATCCTAAGCCTTTTCCCTTAGCCTTGTTGCCAAACCTGTTTTTCTGCTTTTGTCAAATAAAGCACCTCGTTTGTTTTGTAAAACGGATGTGTCTATGCCTGAGTTTAAGGACCAGCAGCTGGAAAGAAAAACCTCAGACACCCTTAAGGGTTAGAAGGATTTGTAACCCTCCCCCCTTTTGGGGGAGTCCTTGCAAGACACACAGTTTTCTGCAGCTCTGCCTATGGAAAGCAACCCTAGGGTGCCTAACCTCAACAAGCGGGGTGCCGGGGGAGCTGTGGGCAAAGTGCCAGAGTTGTGTTGGGGGTTCACATATCCGGGAAGGTGTGAATCCCTCTAGTTTCCTGGTTCCCGGTGGTGACAGCGATCTTTAGACCTAACCCAGTAAGACGGGTGGCTTCGCTGTACAGCGTCCCCTACTGCATTTCGTCACATGGGGCAAAGTGCAAAATAGTGGTTGGGACCCCATTCCCAACATAGGGATGTTTGACAGTCACACACTGCCTCATTGGGCAGGGCACATTACTTCTCTTCCTGAGTTTGCCCATCAATAAATGAGGATGATAAATTAGCCTAATTCTTTGGATGCAATTATTGTTCACGTAAAGAAAATAACACTGACTATTAGGGATAAAGGGAACAGTAGGTTTGCCGGAACCTGGTGTTGGAGTGTGCAGCAGTCACAAGTAAAAGCCCATTGCAAGCCCTGCAAGCTTAATATGGGGCTTGTCCAGTAGGGGGAGGGTCAGGGGATGAAATAGTGGTTTTTAAAATCTCCTTGTCTCCTCTCTTCTTCTTCTCTCTGTCCTCCATCTTGTCCCATGCAGTCTGTACAGTATGGAAGCATGTCTTCTGAGTTCTTTGTATAGTTCTGTTTTGAAGAAACTTCTGCTGTGTGTTATTCAACAGAAAGCTAACTCTACAACAGGTTATGGGTCCAGGACATCTTCAAGGCAATTTTGAAGACTAGAAGCAGCCCAGAAGGAGTGCTGACTGTGAAAGAAAACTCCCAGACAGAAAGGCCTACTGACTGTGAGTAAGAAGGCCTAAATTCCAGAAGGGGAAAGGGAGGGAAGCAAGTATGGCAAGCAGCTCAGAGCTCAGACTTTCAGTAGGAAAGCTGAACAATGTAAACTACCAATTGTGGAAGTTTAAAGTGGAAATGCTGCTGTCTAAAGANAGAAAGGCCTACTGACTGTGAGTAAGAAGGCCTAAATTCCAGAAGGGGAAAGGGAGGGAAGCAAGTATGGCAAGCAGCTCAGCGCTCAGACTTTCAGTAGGAAAGCTGAACAATGTAAACTACCATTTGTGGAAGTTTAAAGTGGAAATGCTGCTCTCTAAAGATGATCTATGGGAGGTGATTACCATGAACAGACCAGCAGCAGATCACGAGGAATGGGATAAAAAGGACAGGTTAGCAAAAGCTACAGTAAGTTTATTGGTAGAAGATGACCAGCTAATCCATATAAGAAGTGAGGCCACACCAAGAGGCATGTGGATTGCACTGCAAAACTTGCATGAGAGAACTAGCCTGAATAGCAATCTGTTTCTACTGAGGAAACTATACAAAATGAGGCTGGGCAAAGAAAGTGAAATGCAGTAGCATATAAATGCCATGTTGTAAGTAATGGCACAGCTGAGAAGCTATAAAGGACAGCCATGTGATAGCCCTACTCTTCTGCAGCCTGCCTGAATCTTACAGTGCCCTCATCAATGCCCTGGAGACAAGGCCAGAGGCTGAACTGAAGCTGGAATTTGTTAAAGGTAGACTTGTGGATGAATTCCTGCGCAGAAAGGAGAACCTGCAGAATGATCTAAAGCAGGGTAATGAGACTGCACTGAAAACCTCAGACAAAGCTTCCTAAGAAGAGTCAGAATAGAGCCATGAAACTGCTTGATCTTGTACACAGCAATGTCTGCGGCGTAATGAAGGTTCCCACGCCAGGAGGCAACCGGTACATGGTAACTTTCATTGACAACTATTCAAGGTATATGATCACGTATGTCATGAAAACTAAAGATGAAGTATTCAACAAACTTCAGGACAATGTGACCATGACAAGCAGCAAGTTCCAGCGCAGACCAAAGATACTGTGTGAGGGATGACGGGGGAAGGGAATCAGAGCTGTGCGAGCTCCACAACCACACTTAGGCCAAGAACAGGGAGGTTATGCCTGGAAACAAACCCTCAGGATCTAATATGGCTTCTAGGATTAAGAATCCACAGCCTGGATCATCATAGGGTATCTGGGATGAGCGCACACCTCCTGGCTGCCACTGTAACCATGCACACAGGGTGAAGGGCGAGGATGGGAGCGTGGGAGGGTGACGGGAGGCAGGGATGTGAAGCCCCGGGATGGGGGAGAGAGGGATAGGGCATGCAGCTATGAAGAGTCCCAGGGACAGTGCACTAGGGGTGTGGTAACAAGGGTTCGCACTTACCTGAATCACGCTGTCCACACAGTCACACACACACTCACTCTCTCCAATCACACGATACTGTCAACAAGGCTAGAAGGTTTCCAAAAGGGTACACAAGCAAAACAAGGGGTCGGTCTCCCAGGCGCAGAGGCACTGATCACCAGCAGTGCTATGGTGTGGAGGTGCTGCCATTATACTGTGGGGCTAGGCGTTGTCGCAAGCGCTCTAAGCACCACGGAGCTGGAGCTGGGGGCGCACCATCTGCCTGCAGCTGCAGCATCTCTGTAGCCATGCCCCCAGAAATAACGTGCAAGTGCAGGGGTGTGGCTGGAGTGCTCGCCGTGCTTCCCCCGGTGCCTGTTGTTGCACTGCCGCTGGCAGCGGCAGTGCTTCCAGGTTGAGGAGCGTTGTGATGTGGGGCAGATCCTGCGTTGGGGTTTCCCTCTGGGTAAGTGGCGGGGCTTGTTCCCCCTCTTGGTTGTGGACCCCTCGGCCCCTAGTCCAGGGCCTGGCACACTGCAGACTGACAATGGAGGTGAGTTCACAGGAAAGGAAGTAGAGGACTTCCTGAGACTCCATGTAATTGAGCACCAAAGGACAGTGCCATAGACATCCGAGCAGAACGGAACAGCTGAAAGAAAAAACAGAACGCTAACCAAAATGGTTAGATGCATGTTAACAGACTCTGGACTACCAGAAAGACACTGGGGCAAAGCAGCAGTTGCTGCTACCTACCTACAAAATCGGCTGTATTCTAGAACAGTGAGGAAAACTCCATATGAACTGTGGCATGGTCAAAAACCTAGTGTGGGCCACATCAGAGTATTTGGAAGTAAGACTTAAATATATATACCAGAGGAGAAACATACAAAGCTGCAAAACAGAGCAGTGGAAGGCATCCTCATAGGATACAGTAAGCATTCCAAAGGTTACAGGATTCTGGATCCACGCACAGACGGAATAATCATTAGTAACAATGTGACCTTTGTGGAAAACTCAAGTGACAGTGTGATGACTCTCCAAGGACCAGGCGAAGGAGAACAATCAACCATGGACGAAACCACTGAAAGGGAGCAATCCTCTGAACAAATAGTCAAAATCGGCACAAAGGTAACAGAAGTGCAGGAACAGACACATCCGGCTGCTGATGCTGAGCCAAGGCAGTCAACAAGGTCTAACAAAGGCATTCCCCCCCACTCGTCTGTTCTACAAAGTCAGGACCAGTAAATTGTCAGAGCCAGCATCCTGGGAGGACATCTCGCAGATGTCAGAAGGGGAAGCAGAAAATGGGTAAGAGCGGCTGAAGAAGTAAAGTCCATGCAGAACAACACAATGTTGATACTTACTCCACTGCTCGCAGGGAGAAAGACTACAGGTTGTAAATGGACATTTAAAATAAAGTACAACGCGCAGGGAAATATTGAATGGTACAAGGCCCGACTTGTCACGAAAGGATACTCCCAGAAGTACGGAGAAGACTATGATGAAACATTTGCACCTGTAGTTAAGCACACTACAATCATAACATTGTTAAGTATAGCTGCCAGAAGAGGAATGCAAGTCAAGCATATGGACGTGAAAACAGCGTTCCTAAATGGTGAGTTGAAGTACGATATTTACATGGACCGACCACCGGGGTTTGAAGACGTTGAAAGGCCGGCTCTTGTATGCAAACTGCGCAAAAGCATATATGGGCTTAAGCAGGCTGCCAGAGCATGGAACACTAAAATAAACAAGGTGCTCATAAGGGAAAATTTTACCAGGAGGAAAGCAGATCCCTGCTTATACACAAAGAAACTAAGGGGCAGGTGTATCTTTGTATTAATTTATGTCGATGATCTTGTCGTATGCTTTGAGTAAGAAGGGGCCGAGTGCGAAACAATGAGTGCTCTAAATCAGGACTTTGAAACTAAGGACCTGGGTAACATAACGCACTACCTTGGAATACAAATTGAAAGTGAAGATGACGGAAGCTATCTTCTCAACCAAAGACAGGCAATAGAAGAGATGATAGAAAGTTTTGGCATGGGGGAGGGGTGCGAAGGCAGCAAATACCCCTATGGAAACGAGCTACCCAAAGGAGATCAAAGAACCGAGCTTATTGCTGCCAGGCAATACAGAAAGGTGATAGGAAAGCTCTTGTACACTGCCGCAATCAGAAGGCCTGACATTGCGGTGGCAATAGGTATACTGTGTAGACAAGGCTCAGCCCCAACACAGAGGATTGGAATGCAGTGAAGAGGGTCTTACGGTACCTGAAAGGGACTGTGCACCTCAAGCTACGGCTCCCAGAAACTTCCGTGTCAGACCTGATAGGGTACGTGGACGCAGATTGGGCTGGAGACCATTTGGACCGAAAAGCTACCAGTGGGTACCTATTTTTGCTTGGTGGAGGACCCATCAGCTGGTGCAATAGGAAACAAGTCTCTGTGGCACTTTCCTCGACGGAGGCAGAGTGCGTGGCAGTGGCACACGCCAGCCAAGATGTTATCTGGTTGCGATAGCTTCTGAATGATCTGGGACAAAAATTGGACAGACCCAGCTGATCCTGGAACACAACCAAGGATGTATAGCGCTGGCACAAACAGAAAGAATCAACCGCAGAACCAAGCACATTGACGTAAAATACCATTTCCTGAAAGACTCACAGGAACAAGGACTCATAGATCTGCAATACTGTCCTACAGAGGATATGACAGCGGATGTGTTCACGAAGCCACTAGCAGGGGAACGCCATTGCAAGCTATTAAGAAGAATGAACCTAGTGGGTTTGACTAGTGACTGTTGAGAAAGGGTGTTGGATTGTGCGACAGTCACAAGTAAAAGCCTATTGCAAGCCCTGTAAGCTAAATATGGGTGCAGCCGGTGCAGCCACACCAGGGCCCATAAGCCTGGGGGCCCACATGCATATAGAGTGCATACGTGCCCTAGCAGGGGGCCCATTCCCACCTAGCTACACTCCTGGTAGGAACCGTTCAACTAGCTGGATACACAGCCCTGTAGGTTAGACACTGCCTTTGAATTTCAGACAGAACAACCTACCTCCTCTTAAAACAAAGCTCTAGTTCCAGTTCGGTGTGGTACATATCACAGCTAGAGTCTGGGAGAAAATGGAGAAGGAGCTGAGATGGTCAGTAAAGTCTTTGGGAGAGACATGGGGAAGATTGAGAAGACTACTCCCCACAGTGGAGAACACGCAACAAGAGAATGCAAATGATGTGCAAAACCAAAGAGTGAATCTCTGAGTAGGTAAGGTGGTGGGCCTCGTGAGAAAGCCAGGGCCCTGGGGCCAGGATAGTTATTCAAGCAGAGAGAGAGCGAGCGAGCTCATTTCTATTTATCAGAGAATTGCAAAGTGCAATGAGGATGTGTAACTGGTCACAGTTCTGAGCGAAACCAAGCTATCAGTTAGCTGTAACATCTCAAGGACTCATCAGTTATCTTGATTAATTTCTTCTAAAACATCACTCCCCAGTGAATGATTGACCAGGATGCGCATCCCTGGGGCTATTGGGAATCATTTCATGGGGCTAGATGACAGGCTGGCAGTGCTCCAACTTCCCAACAAGGCAAAGCTGGTTTAATAGGATTTGCGGCCTGATTATCACATTCCAGGCAGTGGTGTAAGGCAGGAGTAATTCAAGTGAAACCCATTCAGATATTCTGGTTTAGAAGTGGTGCACGTTAACTCAGAATCCAGACCTTGAGAAATAGTATGAATGCAAAAGATATACAAGGTCAAACAGATAAGCTAGTTTGGAGATTGTTACATGGGCCAGAAAGTTCCATTTACTTTCTTCTTTCCTTCAACTCCTGTAAGGCCCTAGGCTCGAACTGGTGCCCTGACCACAGTAGTACTTCCAGAAGCCTGCTTGCTGTAATGACCAGATGGGAGGAATGAGTAGGGGAAATGTTGTGCACATCAGGTGGTCTGCAAGCCATTAAACTGGGCTGAAAACCTAGACGGCAGGGGAGTACTGTGGAAGCCTGGACCCGAGTCTCTCCAAGACAGCCCTGGCAAAGAATTCCCTGACACTTGGAGGGAAGAAATGTGTTTTTTGTATTCAAGTTTGTAAACTGTGTTGAAGAGACCTGCTTTTGGGAGCATGTTTTGTAAAAATGGGTCCACTGCCTGTGCCTGGCTAGAGCCGTGCACTAAACAAAGGAAGTTGAGGGGCTGTAATAAAGCTGCTGATTCAGCTCCACAAGACTGGTGCCTTATTTAGGGGAAACTGAGGCACAGACTTGGACAGAAGTACAAGTAAGGAGTGAACTTGCTGCTCCATCAATATCTCATTAACCCATCCAATACTCCCTGTGTGGAAGGCAGGTCAGTATTGCTATTCCTACTTTAGCGATGGTGTAATGTCCCCTGACTGGGACATGGGGAACTCCGCTGGGCCTCCTGACTGGGACTGCGGGCAGAACCCAGGTGAGGGACTAAGCAGGGCCCCCAATGTACTCACAGACACCAACTGTGGTAATAGTAGACCTCTCTATTAGGTTTCAGGGCCCTCTGGCTGCAGGTGCTCACACGCAGGCCTTCCAGCTGGGTCGCAGCCAGACAGAGCTCCACCCAGCTCTATGGCCAGCACCAGACTGAGACTGAGCCGGGGGGCGATCACTCCAACCCATTGTTCCCGCGTGTGGGCTTCTGGCCCCTCCCACGTACGTGATGGGATGTGCGTAAGGCACACATCGCCACATCCCCCTTGTCCAAGTTCAAAGTTTCTTCCTGTAACATAAACAATGACCACAACAAGAAACAAGGGTAAACATGTGCACCAGTGTGCACAAAACAGGACTAGGAGTCAGAGGTCACCAGTACACGACTTGCCAATGGGGGTCAGTCTTTACCACTGCCCCACATAGAAGTTTTTGAAGCAAGCAGGTAACCGAGTCTCCCGCTGGTTTCTCACGGGCTCAGCAGCGGAGGGAACATCCTGCATGGGCAAGGGTTCAGGAGGTGCCGGAGATGGCGGGACCTGAGGGTGTTCCACCGGGGATGGGGGCGCTGGTGCCATTGACGTCAGTTGGTCAGGTGGCTGTGAGGGTGCATCTGTAGTAGGCTGGGGTGTCACGGGCGTAAGGAAAGCTGGCGGGACAGGGTCAGAGGGAGGCGCAGCCGCAGGGGGCGAGCAGGATGTCTTGCGGAGGTGGCGCCGGTTGCGCCGATACACGTTACCTTGAAGTGTCTGCACTACATACGACTGAGGCTCTGGATGATTAGCAACCACTGTGGCAGGTGTTACGATAGAGAGTTTCCCATCCACAAGGGGGAGCTGCAGCAAAGACCTTCAGAGTTCTGAGATATGTATCATTCTGGGAAGCTATACTAATTGTTGTTTGAGGTCAGACTAGGTAGACCTGCAAGGCCAAAGCTAGGAAAGCAGTTAATGCATCAGGCTTGCATGATTGAACAGTTGAGACTCAAATAAAGTTCTGTTGTTGAGAAGCCTCAGAGTCTGTGTCTGCTTAAAGGAAGCCAAACATGGTGACAGAAGTGGGATTACTATTGTAAAGACAAGGCAACAAGCAGCCCTAATTTGAAGGCCCCACCCCCTGCACACACAGACAAGCAGAGGCCTCAACCATGGCAACAAGCCTGATCTCAGTTCCTGGACCCATGGAAATGGCAGGTGATGTTTTCAGCAACTGGATGTTCTTTAGAGCACAGTGGGAAAACTATTAAATTGCAACAGGACTGAATGAAAAAGATAAGAAAATAAGAACTGCAACACTGCTGTCTGTGATGGGAAAAGAATGCTACATGCTCCAACAGCACCTGAACATGCCACCAGCAGACAGGGAAGATCCCTCCAAAATTTTGACAGCCCTCCAAAAGCATTTTGAGCCTACCAGAAATGTTATTTATGAAAGCTTTCTATTCAACAAATGCAAGCAAGAGTCAACAGAAACCGTGGACAATTTATTGCCAGGCTGCACAGAGCAGCAGATTCATGTGAGTATGGTATTTTAAAGGAGGAATTGATCCGGGATTGGTTAGTCAGGAACCAAAGACAAACCCGCTCAGATGAAAATGCTTAGAGACCCCAAATTAACCTTACAAGGGACCTCAGACATGTGCAAATCCAGTGAACAAGCACTCTCTCAAATGCAAATGATAAGCATGTCAGAGGATGAAATGATACATTATGTGAGCAAAAGCAAATTCAGGAATCCTCAGAAAATGCAAAAAATACCACACCCACGTAGTGAGAAGGCAAATCGAACCGGAAGCTGTAGGTACTGTGGGACAAGGCATGAAACTGGCAGATGCCCAGCTTATGGCACTATATGCAGAAGCTGTGGAAAGAAAAATCACTATGCTAGAGTGTGTAGACAAAGCAAGCAAAGGAAAATAACACACCAAATAGAGGAGGTGGACAATGATGAGTTAAGCAGCAATCCTGGCAGTGATATCGTCTACATATACGATATCAAGACAATACATGCGCAGAATTCGAAATGATTTGTGAAACTCGTGCTGGCACTTTGCAAAGCAACACTGAAAGAATGGAAAAAAACCAAGAGATTGAATGCCAAATAGACAGTGGAGCTTCTGTGAATGTGATGAGATATAAAGATTTTTGCAGTATCATGCAAGGTGGAGAAGCAGAACTGCAACGAAGCAAATCTAGACTGAGACTATATGATGGCACCATCCTCAAACCCTTAGGACAGTGTGTTTTACAGGCAGAACACCAAGGGAAAGTATACCAGCTGGAATTCCAAGTTGTGCACTCCAAACAAAAGCCACTTCTGTCAGCCAGCACAAGGGAACACATGAACCTTTTGACACTAAACTTTTTACCTAAAATTCATACAATAAATTCACAATAAATTCACAACCAGAAGAAGCTGGTCTACAAAGGAAAATACAACCAAGTGGAAAAAATCCTTAAAGACTATGGGGATGTATTTGAAGGACTGTCTCCCAGGCACATTACACCTACAGATAGACAGAACAATACAAGCAGTGCAACGTCTACCATGAAGAGTCCTCATAGCATTAAAAGACAAAATCTTGAAAGCTATAAAACAAATGGAAAAGGATGGCATCATCACCAAAGTGACAGAACCTACAGAATGGATAAGCACTAAGCAGCATGGTAGCCATAGAAAAATCAGGAAAGCTTTGCATATGCATAGATCCCAGCAACCTAAACAAGGCACTGATGATGGCTCACTACCAAATGTCCACAATAGAAGAAATTTTGCCAGACCTTGCCAAAGCAAAGATATTCTCAGTCCTGGATGCAAAAGATGGTTACTGCCAAATCCTGCTAGATGAAGAAAGCAGTTACCTCACCACCTTTTGGACACCAGCAGGCCTATACAGATGGCTAAGAATGCCATTTGGAATCAAACCTGCAGCAGAGGAATATCAGCATTGCCAACAAGATGTCCTAGCAGATCTCAAGGGGTTTAGTGTCATAGTAGATGACATTTTAGTATATGGATGTGGAGAAACTATGGAAGAAGCAACAACAGATCACAGCATCAATCTCACTAAGCTCCTAGAAAGAGCCAGGGAAGTCAACCTGAAACTAAAAAAAAAAAAAAAAAAGATGAGGCTGAGACTTACCTCAGTACCATACATTAGTGGTGGGACCCCGGGCCCATTACCGGCTACTGGATTTACCGGTTACCGGTTCTGCGAAAACCGGATTCCCGNCTGAAGCCAGCCAGTGCTGAAGCCGCCGGACCGCCGTGCAGCCACCGCCACCGCCGCCCGGAGCGCAAAAGGTAGGCGATCTCTAGGGGGGGGTAGGGTGATCCCTGGGATGGGGGGGTGTTAAACCACCCCCACACCGGAGATCACCCTAGTACCTGCTGGTGCGGGCTTCGGGTTGCCACTGCAGCCCACACTAGCAGGAACTTCGGCTAAAAATATATATTTTTTTTAAATCCAGGCTGGGCAGGGTGGGTGGGGGGTGACCCCCCTTCCACCCACACAGCCTGGACGGGGGAGGGAAAGTGTTTGTTTTTTTTCTCCATTGATTTCAATGGGGACAGTTCCCCATTGAAATCAATGGAAAAATACCGGTACCGGTATACCGGGTCTAATCCGGTAAACCGGGTTTTTGGGAACCGGATCCGGTAAAACCGGTATCCGGTTTTTTGGGTGAAGTCCCACCCCTAGTAGCCATAGAAAAACCAGGAAAGCTTTGCATATGCATAGATCCCAGCAACCTAAACAAGGCACTGATAAAATGCCCACATTAGAAGAAATTTTGCCAGACCTTGCCAAAGCAAAGAAATTTTCAGTCCTGGATGCAAAAGATGGTTACTGGCAAATCCTGCTAGATGAAGAAAGCAGTTACCACACCACCTTTTGGACACCAGCAGGCCAATACAATGGCTAAGAATGCCATTTGGAATCACACCGGCAGCAGAGGAATATCAGCGTCACCAACAAGATGTCCTAGCAGATCTCAAGGGCATTAGTGTCATAGCAGATGACATTTTAGTATATGGATGTGGAAAAACTATGGAAGAAGCAACAACAGATCACAACATCAATCTCACTAAGCTCCTAGAAAGAATCAGGAAAGTCAACCTGAAACTCAACCCAAAAAAAAAATATGAGGCTGAGACTTACCTCAGTACCGTACATGGGACATCTGCTAACATCAGAAGGCCTGCGCCCAGATGCTGAGAAAGTGAGGGCAGAACAACAAGCTCCCAAACCTACAAATTCCAAGTCTCTGGCGCGGCCATTGGGATTTGTCAATTACCTGGCCAAGTTCCTCCCCCCACTAGCTGATGCATGCGAACCGCTTAGACGCCTGCTGGATAAAGGTGCAATGTGGACCTGGCTTCCCCAGCATGAGACAGCTTTCAACCAGATTAAAAACTTGGCCACCAGACACCCTGTTGCAGAAGCAAACATTAGTAGGCCTTAAACTCTGGTCAAGGAGGAAGTACATCACAAGAAGGCGAGAGGAATATGCTAGGCAAGAGGAATGTGCTGAGCAGGGAAAGGAAAGGGGGGTAGCAGCCCAGACCGGCAATTAAGCAGTGAAGAAGGGAAACTCGCTAAAAGTAAAAGTAGTTTTAATGAGTTGAGGTCAGCTTATTTCTGCACCTGGTATGATCAAAGAGGGGACCCTGCAAAATGGTCCTTGAACTGGTAACTGTTTTAGCCACAAAACTGCTTGCCATTAATTTAGTTTGTTGTTTTTGCTTTGTATACTGATAAGAAAGTGAAACAGTCATATGTCCACAGAGTACTATAAATATGACAAAACTACTTTGTTTAGCAGAGAGATTTTGCAACCTTCAGAGGCGTTTCTGTTGGTGGGATCTCTCTCCCTGCAATTGCTTGAATAAAGTGACTCTGACAGACAGACTCCTAAACAGACTGGAAGCTCCTTTTCTTCCATACTGTGCTGAAATACTTTGATGTAAACGAAGAGGTTACTCTACAGTGCAATGCTAGTGAAACTGGACTTAGGGCAGTCCTCCTGAAAAATGCACAGCCAGTAGTTTTTGCTTCAAGATCCTTATCTCCACCTGAACGACGATATGCACAGATTGAAAAAGAATGCTTAGCAATACTATTTGCTTGTGAAAATTTTGATCAGTACATCTGAGGTCAAAAATACATACACATAGAAAGTGATCACAAACCTCTTGAGATCATTTTTAAGAAACCACTGCTATCAGCTCCTAAACGCCTGCAGTGAATGCTCTTGAGGCTACAGCACTACCAGCTGGATGTACATTACAAGAAGGGAACTGAAATGTACGTAGCAGACTTCCTTTCTAGAGCAGCACCGCCTGAAAAACCTGACACACCTGGACTGGAATATGAAGTACTCAATGTACTTGGAAGAAGTGAAACACAAAATGAAATAGAAAGCATCAATCAAGCCAGCTACATTCCCATTTCATGGCTAGAACTACAGCGACTCCGTGATCATACACTACTGGACAAAGAGTTACAGACCCTGACATCTGTCATTTGAACAGGATGGCCAGACACTCGTGAAAAGGCCCCTGCGGCCACTCGACAATACTGGAACTACCATGATGAGCTCAGTGTGTGTGCAAGACAACATTATATTTAAAGGCAAGTGAATCATCATACCTGAAGCCATGAGACAAGAGACCCTGTCTCGACTACACAGCAGCCACTCTGGAATGAAAGCTTGCCTACGGAAAGCCAGGGATGTAATATTCTGGCTGAACATGAATGGAGACATCCAGGGCCGGCCCCAGGGTTTGTGAGGCCATGTGCGAAGTCTTGGTGCGGGGCCTAATTTGCATAATTAGGCACCACCTAATTATGCAAATGTATACATTTACATAAAACTTACTCCCTCTGGACAGGAAGGATTCCCATTCTCCACCTCTCCGAGCAACCATGGAGAAGCATGGCCTCCTAATGCTTCCCCCC
>QEPC01010046.1:661161-692276 GCA_003113815.1 Sphenodon punctatus | reverse complement strand
CCCTCCCCACTACCATCACCTCCGTCTTATCTGGGTTCAGCTTCAGTCTGCTCTGCCTCATCCAATCCGCCACAGCCTCCAAACACTGGGAAAGTATCGAGATGACAGGACCTGGGTCTGTTGAAAAAGAGAGGTACAGCTGTGTGTCGTCAGCATATTGGTGACAACACACCCCGAACCGTCTCACGATCTCCCCCAGGGGCTGCATATGCACATTAAATAACAATGGAGACAGAATGGAACCCTGTGGAACGCCACAGGTCCAGGCCCGGGGGCTTGATGTTTCAGCTCCCAGCACCACCCGCTGGCTTCTATCTGAGAGGAATGAGCGGAACCATCCAAGAACAGTCCCGTCCAGACCCCCCAGATCTCGCAGCCGTCTCAACAGCAGCCCATGGGTAAGGGTCCAGTGGACTGTGGCATTGCGGCTCTAATAGTGTTGTCACTGGTGGAGGACACTTCAACAAGAGAGATTACATTTAAAGTGCTATGTTGGCTATAGGCACGTGTATTCCTAATAAACAAACACCATAGCCTTCTCCATGGATAGTAGCAACTTTATGTTGTACATACAATATGTTTGTGTTTGATAAAGGCAGGATTCCATTATGACTTTCAGTCCATGAAAAGCTACCATGGAAATGATTGGGATTGGAGGTGAAGACACCCCAAACATCTCAACAAGATCTGTTGCAAAAATGGCTATAGTTTAGCCAGTAAACAATTGGGTCAAACCAATGGTCCGTCAAACCCAACATCCTGTCTCTGACAGTGACCGTCCCTGGTTGCTTCAGAGAAGTCCCCAACAGGTCACGATGGAGCGGTCCATTCCCTGCTGTTCACTCCCAGCTCCTGATAGCCAGAGGCTACGTCCCCCAACGTACTTGACTAATAGTCTTTTACGGACCTATCCTCCAAGAAAGTATCCAATTCTTGTTTAAATCCAGCTTGTTTAAATCCGGCTTTCACAATATGTACATGCGCAGCAGAACTTCACAGTATGTATGAGGCACTGGTGACAACAGCAAGAGCATATTATGTTTTAGAAAACAGTGTTTAGGACTCAATCCTGTAAAGAAAGAAAGGCACAGCTCCATCCTTGTGAGTCTCCCCTGGCCTATTTTGTGAGAGTCTTTCAGAAATGCCCTTAAAAATCCTGTCTTCTCCGTATGCATATTGCATAGCCTCTAGTGGTTTCATAAGAATGAAGGGATTGCCTGAGTTTTCTTTGCCAAATTTCTCTGGAGTTGGCTATATTATCCCAACGGTGGGATAGTCTAGCATTTAAAGTAATGCACATTGGAGGAGGCATTGGGAGCCAGATTATTCCTTAGAGCAACAGTTACAAAGTACGTCAAGAAAAAAAGAAAGCAAGCAATATTTCCACTAATTTGTGTGGCCATCCGTGGCTGTTGTGGGCTGTGGCCCTGTCATTTTCCACTTGCTTCGCCTTCTCATGTTAACACAGTTTCATTTCTCTCTCTTCCTTTTGATTTCTAAAGAGACCAACAAGTTTTATCAACCTGATCTTGAAAATTACAAGGCCAAACAGCGATGGTGATACAATCTTCCAGGCCAATAGTGACATTTTAAATATTTATTTAAATTTAAACCCCACCCTTTCCATTGAAGCACAGGGTGGCTTATAGCATAAAACATATAAAAACATTCAAAGAAATCACCTCAAAAACTCCACACCAACCCTATCCAAACCTATCCCTGCCTGCCAAATGCCTGGTCAAATAAAAAAGTCTTACACTGCTTCTGGAAAATGAGCAGGCTCAGGCTTAGACAAATTGCCAAGGGAAGGGACTTCTACAACTGTGGGACAGCCACTGAGAACATCTCTCTGCATGCCCTTGTGGAAGAGGGCACTCCCGGCATGCCTCAAAGGCTGCAATGGGACATGAGGGAAGAGGCAGTCTTTTAGACATTTGGGACCCAGGCTGTTTAGGTCTTTATAGGTCAAACCCAGCACTTTGAATTATGCCCGGGATGCTATTGGTAGCCAGTGCAGACTGGAGCACCAGTGTAATGTGCTCCCAGAGAACTGCCCTGGCAGAGGATGGGCCGCTGTGTTGTGCACCCGCTGCAGCTTGCCTTATGAACAGGCATCAAGCGCAGCCCATACACAGAGCGCATTGCAGAGCGCACACGTAGAGCGCCTTGCAGTAAACAAGCCTTGAGGTTACTAAGTTAATAACCAATGAAACAACACCAAGATTTAGTCTGAACCATGAGAGGATGGACAATAACGTTTTATTTATCTGCACCCTCCCTCCAAACAACACAACAGGAACAAAAAAAAAAGAAACCTGCTGCCCTCTTGTGACAGCTTGTCTCTGGAAATGAAACTCAACGGAAGGTCTCTGTAATGTAGACAGCAGGTAGAAACTGGTTCTTGGCTGCCCCAGGCACTTCCTCTTTCCTTAATGAACATGTCTCCAGTTGGGATTAGGCTGGCTGACCAGATTTTAAAGCTTGTCGGTATGTGAAGGTGAGTGGAAGGGAAACTCTCAAGCAAGACTGGCTGAACAGGGAGAACAGAAAGGGGGGGGGGGGGCATATTGTCTCTTTTTCTTATACACGCACAAAGCTTTGCAGCCTCTTTTTTCCTTGCTAAAACCTCCTCCTTTCTTTTGAAGTCAAAGAAAACACACAGGCATTTGGGGCCTGTTTAGCCTCATCAGCCCTTCTTCCTGAGGTTCAGGCCTAGGCCCTCAAAACATCATTTTCTTTCAGGGTAGTTGAGGATGCAGATGAGGTGGCAGAGTTGTGAAAGCAATAACAAATATAGCAGAAGATGACCCAAGTGATAGGTCCAAGCTGGCAGTCTACAAAGAAGGCAGGTCAAGAATTCTTCTCTAGATTTGCCTGAAATCACACAAGAAAGGGGAAACCCCAGTGAACTACAATATAATTTAACTAAAGCAATGCAGAATGTGACAAACTACCACAAAAGTGGATCTGCATTTCTCAGAGGAGTGAATTTGCTCTGGAAAGTTGTCTACTATTATCATTTCTATAGTATTTTCAGTGTTCAAAGTGCTTTGCAATCATTATGCAGTTCACACTTGCAACAACACTCTGAGGAAGGTCATTATTATTATTCCCGTTTTACAGATGGGGAACTGAAGCTGAGAGACAGTGAGTGTTTTCAAATGAGATGCTATCCCACATGGCCACCCAGGAGCCATGGAGCCGACTGCCCGTCTGAAGGTGGAGCGGCTGGATCCGCACTCCTGTGAGTCTCAGAGCACCCAACTCATGGCCATGCACAGAGCACTGCCAGGAAATCCGGAGTGCTTCATGTGGGGCAAGCCAGATAGCTCCGTGGCAACGGGCAGCCACAGAGCCCCTGCCCATATAAACGGTGGCAGCCGGCCATGCCAGCAAACACGTCCACCGTTCACAGGCACTATGAGCGGGAAAAGCAGCCTTTGCAAGTACAAGAACTGGTTGGGAGTGCTGGGGAGCCCGGGTTCCTCAGCGCTCATGCCGGGGACATGTCACTTGCAAAGTCCAGCCTGGCGCACTTCCCCCTCCTCCGTGGTCCATGGCAGGGGGATTGCATTGGGGTTGCCTCTGTGGCCATGGTAGCCATGCTGGGAACAGCCTGTTTGAATCCCTCCCCATGCACTCCACCTGAGTGGGTTCGCAACAGAGCCACTCTTGGCCACGGCCCCCTCAATCCCATTGCCTTGATTGTTTAAAAATACCCAGTGACTTGCTCAAGAACACCCAGCAAGTTCATGACTACAGTGGGACTGGAACTCTGGTCCAAATCCAGCATCTTATCCAGTAGGCTACATTAGCTCTCGAGAAGTTGATCTCCACTGGACACTGTGGAGTCACTTGTGCTTTGCTCTCAGATTCTTTCTGTGGAACTGTTCTCAGTGAAAACGAGAACTTTCTCAGCAAATCTAGATCAAGTTTCTGCCAAAGAAGCTTGATTAATAGTCATGAACAATATGGCATGAATTAAGAAATGTGTGAGTTAACACCTGTTAAGACTTTACCATCAATTGCCACTGACCCAGAATTCAAATAGAACTTAAGGCAAAAGAAAATGACAATAAGACAGGCATTACACTATTGCATCTTCAGACAAGTCTCTGCTTAGTGGAGACTTTTAGAACCTCTCTGGTTATAGAAAGGCTTACTACAATATTTTGTTAGAATAATTCTGAGGATACATCAAAGTCCAAAAGACTCCTAGGTTCCTTATTATAGAAAATGTTAACAGAACAGCACACTCTGAGAGAGGTGACAGAAAATGTAACAGAAACTAATCAAGAATATCTCTGTCGCATTAAACCTGACCTTGTCACTGGAAGCGGTATCCAATACAGTGTGATTCTCCAGCTGTTTAGTGCCCTTCGTTTCAGAGCTAGTTCTCTTCTACTTCAGTAAGAGTCATGTTGGCGCTAAGTGATGGCACCATACTAAACAGCTAGAGGATTCCACTCTGAGCTTGTATCATATTGCTTATCTCCATTAAATAAGGAGGGACACTAGATTAACCTGGCTGTTATTACACTGGTGATATCTCGGACTCTCAACTATGCAAGGGAGCGCTCTAGGGAAGGATACTCCCACCCCAGCCCCGTCAGGGCTGGACCTGTGCAGATTGAATAGCTATGTGTGTTGTAACAGAGGTGAGAGAGCACAGGTGGGTAAAACCTGTGACTGATTTTACAAGGCACCTGACGATGTGCAATGGGATCAGGAGGTATCATGTGAGCCTTTAGCTCACGGCCTCAGAACATTGGAAGCCATGGGTGAGGCATACGTTTACATTACTGCAGCACATGGCAGATGCAGGCCAGGCTGTCCGAGTTAGGCTTATAGTGTTATTTCTTGGCTTGTTTTAAAGAAATGAATATTTCTGTGCAAAGCTCTGTGCACTGTGGACCTTTTTGGAGGGATTAAAACAGGGACAGCGAAGGTGGCTGTTTTTTATTTGGTCCCTTTCCAGTTCTTGGATCTACACCATGGATCCAGTCCCTACCCCCAAGCACTGAAAGACTGAGCTCAGGACAAGGAAGCGGAGATGAGGGCCTGCACTTAAAGAAATCACCTCAAAACCTCCACACCAACCCTACCCAAACCTATCCCTGCCTGCCAAATGCCTGGTCAAATAAAAAAGTCTTACACTTAAAGAGAGGGGATGGAGCTATGGCACAGATCCACGAGCTGGACCCTCCCCTTCCTTCTTCCACCCTGAGCACCCTCCACCCAATTTCTGTCCAGCCTATGGAGCTTGGGAGGGAAATGGTTTCTCATCCCTAGAGTATCCCTTCTGATATCCCTGCATGAAATGTTCTGGAAGTACCATGGAGAATGGAATGGCAAATGGAGACCTTGCTGTTGGACTCTCTGGTCACTTCGAAGTATGACGTGACAAACAAGAAATAATGTTATTAGGGATTAAAGTATCATTTTAGGGCAGCTCTGGGTTAATCATATATCACATCATTGCTACTTGTTAAGCATCAGATCCTTGCAAGCCAATTCTTTACACTGGGTGGCAGGAACACAGAAAGTTGTAAGGATTTCACTCAGCACTCAGAATGTGGCTTTGTACCATTCCCCACTCTGAAATAATGGGTGTTAACAGAGGCAACGTTGACCTGGTTCATCTGCTCTGGCCTACCTGGGCCAGAGCTGAACCCCGCACATCTGTTCCGGCCCTGCCAGATGTGGGCCCATTCAGACCCCAGCAGGTTTGGCAGCTGGGCTGGAAACATGAACCCAGAATGAACCAGGCCCACGGTCCAGCCCCACAAGCTGCCCAGACGGGTCAGAGCAGGGCAAACCGGGTGGACACATTGGTTCTTCTTCGAGGATCTCCGCGATTCTCACTCTTGGGATTCACTTCCTGCTTTGCAGGCACCGGAAAACCTCTCGTCAGCAGTATCCAGGCAGATTATGCCTGGAAAAGACTAGAACATGGTGAGGGCTCCGCCCCCTCCACCCCCTCCCTATCCCGAGAAAAGCGCGGGCCCGCATCACGAGGGATGGTAGAATAAATAGGGGGAGGAGCCCTCACCGCCTCAGTTCCTTCCAACCGCGTGGCGTTGGAAGACTTCTCAGTGCTTTTCAGCGTTTGTCAGCAAGAAAGAAAGAAAGAAAATAAGATAAGACTTTGTGAGTAGGAGTGCTGCCCTAGCCCGCGGGAACGTTCCCCGGGCCGTTACGCCCTTCGGGGCAAACGGAATGCCCAAGCAGCCGGGTTTTAAACGGTGTAGCTCCTGTCCGGCTACCCTCTCAGTGAGCGATCAGCACGACCGTTGTCTAACCTGCCTGGGAGAGGGCCACAATACCCGGACCTGCAGAGCCTGCTCAGTACTCTCAAACAGAGCTAAACGAGCCAGGGCGCTTCGGCTACAAGACATTCTTACTAAAAGGGCATTAGAGGGCGGAGAAGAGGGGCCTCTGAGGCTCCCCGCCCGGCACTCTAGGCCGATGGAAATTCCGGCTCCGATGGTTCCGACTCCAACGGTACCGCCCAAACCGAGGGCTAGTCCCCACACCACCAGTACCGTCCGGCACCACTGAACCCGGTACCGAGGGATTGCAGAGTTCCACGTGCATTCAGACTACCGGTACCAACCACTCCGCGGAAGGGAGCACCGCTACGCATGCGCCCAGCCCTAGGCGCCCGGCGGACAGCGGTACCGACGCACCCCACACACACTCATTGGAGCGGGGGACCAAGAGTGGAGAGAAAAAGAAGAAGAAGAGCTCTGCACGGGAGACAACAGAACGCCCCGGGACGGGCACAATCCTACAGAGGCAGGGATCACCGTTGGAACCAACGGCTGTTACGTAATCCCTGCAAACACTCCAACCAGAGTCAGGACCGATGAGGGTGACCGCACCGCCGACTCCACTGTCACGGGCGGTACCGCCCCTACTGCTCACCTTACCAGTGGAGCGGAGAGAGTCCCGTTCCCGATTGCCCCACTACCACTCACGGTCCCGATCACCGAGGTATCGGATCGAGCATACCCCCCTCCGATACCATTTGGAGCGCAGATCTCGCTCACCATGCTCATGTTGCTCACTAAGGGACGGACACCGGGACTATGGCCACGGCCATGAATATCGGTACCGATCATGCAGTCCATCCCCGTACAGACAGGGATTCGATTATGCAATCAGACCCACACGGGAACACACCTATGTTCCACCGGCTCCGCCGAGGGCGGCACCGACGGCAATGGTTTCACGCCCCCCACCGTCGGAGACGGGCTCGCTGCATGCGCATCTGGACCTCGGCACCGGCACCGGGACACGTGGTTCCGGACCCGAAATAATAGCCACACAAAGGTTAGATCCATCGGTGGCTTCGCAGCTCTTAACCTCTCTATTGGGGACCCATAGAGAGGAACCGGTACCGTCGGTACCGGCTGCAGTCGGAACGGCTTCCCCAGGGAGATCAGCATCGCAGTCGTCTTCATCTTCATCTCCATCCCTCGAAGAAGATGAGACCATCTCCCCACCACCCCCAGACACCATATCGGACACTAATATGTCATTAGCTACAGAGGATCTAAGGCTTTCCAAGCGATGCTGAGGAGGATGGCATCTGCCCTCCCTAAACTCCCCACGAGGGTCGTTAAGAAATCCCAGACAGGGCCCATATTTGGTATTCTAGGGACGGGGGAATCTGGGCATGTAACGCTACCACTGTTAGACCAACTACTGGAACCAGCCACTGCCTTATGGGGAAAACCGGCCTCGGTGTTTCCTACTAACAAGTTGGCAGATTCCCTATATGCGGTACCCAAGGAAGGGGCGCAAATATTCCATAACCACCCCCCTCCCAACTCATTAGTGATAGCTGCTGCCTCGGTAAGATCAAGGGCAGGAGGAGTACAAACATCCCCAGCAGACAGGGAGGGAAGAAGGCTGGATGTCCTTGGAAGAAAAGTGTTCTCCTCGGACTCTTTGTCCTTCAGAATTGCGAACTACGCATCAGCCATGTGCGGTTATCAGCATTGGCTATGGTCTAAGGTGGGCACTACATCAGACCCTAACCAGTTGGCAGCATTGCAAAAGGAAGGCATGCAGATGGCCCAATTCCAATTAACAGCTAACATGCATGTGGCGGATGCCAACGCCAGAGGGATGGCATCTGCCATAGCCCTCCGTAGACATGCTTGGCTTCGATCCACAGCTCTGACCCAAGAAAACAAAACTAGAATAGAGGATCTGCCGTTCGATTGTGAGGGTCTGTTCTCTGCCACTACCGACGACACCCTAAAAAAGATAAAAGAAATGAATCAAACGGCAAGATCCACGGGGGTCATTAGGGCCATACGAAAAAAGCCCTTCACTACACAGGGCTATCCCTTTTCTTCTAGAAGGACTCCATACCAGCACTACAATTACCAGGCTGGAAAGAGATTCCAGCAGCAGACTCCCTTGCCATATCACCAAACACAGGGCACACAACAACGTAAAACGTTTAACAGGCAAAGGGGCAGAGGCAAACCATCCTCTAATTCTTCGTCTGGACAGCAGACGAAATCTCGTTTTTAACAAAACGTGGATCAAGGGAGATCACGAGGATGACCCCTCATTCCAGGACCGCCTGTTGCCTTACTTACCTGTATGGGAAACCATCTCTACTGATCGCTGGGTCAGAGAGATAGTAGAACTGGGGTATGCCATACAATTCCACACCCCTCCTCCCCTCTCATCCTGCCCCCCCAGGGGCTCCCCCCCCTCCACTCAAATACTAGTTGAAATTCAAAAACTCCTACACAAGGGAGCTATTGAGCAGGTCTCCAGAAACGAATTTAACATTGGGTTCTACTCTAGATTCTTTGTAGTCCCAAAGAAGGATAAAGGCTCTCGCCCTATTCTGGACCTGAGACACCTCAATAAATTTGTTAGAAAATTTAAGTTTCGTATGACCTCCCTACCCATCATTTTTATGGGACTACAACAAGGTGACTGGCTAGCCTCCCTTGATCTAAAGGATGCCTATTTCCACATCTCGATACGACCTTCTCACCGAAAATTCTTACGATTCATTGCAGGAGACCTTCTATTCCAGTACCGGGTCCTTCCATTTGGACTTTCCACGGCACCACGCGTTTTCACCAAATGTGTAGCGGTGGTAGCGGCATATCTCAGACGACAAAAGGTCAGAATCTTTCCATACCTAGACGATTGGCTGATCGCAGCAGCATCGCAACAAGAACTCCTGCAACATTTAGAGTTGACAATGTCACTACTCAAGGACCTAGGCTTTGTCATCAACCTGACAAAGTCACATCTACAACCGTCTCAATACCTACCCTTCATAGGGGCGATTCTGGACACCAGACAGGCAAGAGCGTACCTCCCCACAGAGAGACTTCTCGCCATACGGCAGGCACTGAACACCCTGCGAACCCATCCTACCAAGTCGGTTTGATTTTTTTCTTCACCTTCAGGGGTTAATGGCATCTACCACAATGGTAACACCACATGCACGCCTACACATGAGACCATTGCAACAATGGCTCGCCCTCAATTACACCCCTACCATCCACCCCCTCAACATGAAGCTGTCCATAACGAAGGGACTTCTATGAAATTTACAATGGTGGACAAATGCAGAACAGGTTCTAAAAGGGGTACCTTTCGATCCCCCCAGCATTCAGACAACTATCACAACAGATGCATCCCTAACAGGATGGGGTGCACACATGGAGAATACCCAAGTTCACGGGCTCTGGTCTCAGGAGGAGACATATCTACACATCAACATGCTGGAATTGCGGGCCATACGATGGGCTCTAAAAGCCCTACTACCCCACATCAGGGGAAAGAACATACAGATCGTGACGGACAATACCACAGCCATGTGGTATATAAACAAACAGGGAGGAGCGCGATCCACTCGTCTTTCCAAGGAAGCAGAGGCCATTTGGCACTGGTGCATACAACACGGCATACATGCACACGCCATTCACTTGGCAGGCCAATACAACTCAGAAGCGGACTGCCTCAGTCGCAAGGCAACGGACCAGCACGAATGGTCTCTAAAGGAGGATGTTTTGGCAAATATTTTTCAGGAGTGGGGGACTCCGACGATAGACCTGTTTGCCTCACAAGAGAACGCCAAGCTTCCCGAATTCTGCAGTCGAGCAGGAGTAGTACCAGGATCGATATCGGACGCCTTTGCCATCTCTTGGCATGGGACATTCCTCTATGCATTTCCACCGTTTCCCCTTATTCACAGAGTACTGTGCAAGATCAAGACAGACAGGGCTCACATCATTGTGATCGCTCCCTTCTGGCCCCGCCAAGTCTGGTTCCAAACCTTACAGGGAATGGCATCGCAAGTCAGAAATCTTCCAGTGACATGCGACCTCCTCTCTCGAGATCAAGGGAAAATACTGCATCACGATTTACAGATGCTCCACCTCTCCGCTTGGTTGATCCTACCCCAATGAGGAACGCACCCCTGGAGGTTTCGGAAATATTACTAAATTCTCGGAGACCTTCGACTCGCAAATGTTACGAGTTAAAGTGGAAACGTTTCTGTAAGTGGTGTGAAGGACAACTTATCTCTTTACATGCTTTAAATATGAACCATGTTTTCCTTTATCTTCTGAAGCTACAGAAGTCACATCTATCTCTAGTATCCATAAAAGTCCACTTGGCGGCTTTATCATCACGTTTACAACCGGAGGGTAATGAAACGTTATTTTCCCATGGCCTAATGAAGTCTTTTTGGAAGGGCCTGATGAACACTTTTCCTCAGAGGTCACGCCTGGCCCCTCAGTGGGATTTAAACCTTGTATTATCAAAGTTGATGGGCCCTCCCTTTGAACCTTTAGCTTCGTGCAACATGGAGGACTTGTCGATTAAAACTGCATTTTTAGTAGCTATTACTTCAGCAAGGAGGGTGAGTGAACTCACAGCTCTTAGAGCTTCTCCTCCTTATACGTTGTTCCATAGAGACAAAGTTGACTTAAGGGTGGACCCCTCTTTTATTCCCAAGGTAGCATCCAGTTTTCACCTGAACCAAACAATATCGCTACCAGTGTTTTTCCCTAAACCTCATGCTTCAGTTGCGGAGCAAACGTTACACACCCTAGATGTCAAGAGAGCACTAGCATTCTACATTGACAGAACTAAAACTGTTAGAGCATGTGACTCTCTGTTCATTTCCTACGGAGGTCAAAAGATTGGAGTCAAGATCTCTTCACAGAGAATGTCTAAGTGGATTGTGCTATGCATACTAAAGTGCTATGGACTGGCGGGCAAGGTCCCACCTGCAGAACTGAAAGCACATTCGACTCGAGCTACGGCCACATCGTTGGCAAATTTTCAAGGGATAAATCTATCCGACATCTGTAAAGCTGCCACATGGGCTTCCGTCCATACATTTACGAAGCACTACTCTCTGGATCTTGCAGCCAGAACAGATTCCCAGGTGGGAAGGGCAGTGCTAGACTCATTCATCAATGATCATCCTCGATTCCCTCCTCCTTGAGGTAGGTGTTTGAAACTGCTTATCACTCTCCCAAGAGTGAGAATCGCGGAGATCCTCGAAGAAGAAATAGAGGTTACTTACCAGTAATTCTGTTCTGAGAGAGAGCTCCGCGTATTCTCACATCCCGCCCTCCTTCCCCTCAGTCTCGGATGAATATTGTTGTATCTTCTGGACGGGGTTGGAAGGAACTGAGGCGGTGAGGGCTCCTCCGCCTATTTATTCTACCATCCCTCGTGATGCGGGCCCGCGCTTTTCTCGGGATGGGGAAGGGGTGGAGGGGGCGGAGCCCTCACCATGTTCTAGTCTTTTCCAGGCATAATCTGCCTGGATACTGCTGACGAGAGGTTTTCCGGTGCCTGCAAAGCAGGAAGTGAATCCCAAGAGTGAGAATACGTGGAGCTCTCTCGAAGAACAGAGTTACTGGTAAGTAACCTCTATTTTTCGTGTCTGCCTGGCCCAGGATGGGGGGTTGCCATGGCAGCCAGTCCCAGCTGCCTGTTATTGGCAGTCATGGCTGCCCATCATGGCAGGGTGCTAGCTGCAACACTGGGGTGGAGCCAGCCGGCTGCACATCACTTCTTTTCCTACCAGTCCGGCTGGGGGAATATTTAGTTCTGTCCCCTGACTTGACCTGGCCAGGGCGACCATCCCACCCCTGGACGTTCAGTAGTGGCTGCACATATGTTAACGCTCAGTGTTGTGCACCTTAAGTGATGCACAGATCCCACGCTGGCCCTCTGCATGGAACTGTCAGGACTTGGATCTCAAATCCACATCCCTGTGATTTCTGGAGCAGTGTCATCTCAACAGTGACTCTACTGCTGCCTAATTCAGCCTGGAAGGGTGCTCTGTAGATCCGTCTCTTGTTACTTTATGGGGAGGGGCAGACATGGGGTTACGGTGTAGGGTCAGGATCGAGGCCAGCTGAGCAGGGCTGGCATAACTGTAAGAGTTGAAGGGGGCGGCAAAACGGCACCTGCTAGATCATAATTACATTTTATACTTCACATTTCTTTAATCATAGAATGCTCAACATCTTAGATCACTGTTAATTGTACTGAAAGGACCCCCTACCTCCCAGCACTCCTATAAAACACCACCCGCCCCCCCCCCCCCCCCCCCCCCATCTGACTGCCCCCCATCCCTAGTCACCCTGAGCAAGGAGCACCCTGCTGCAGCCACCAGGACAGTTTCAAGCTCCTCACAAAGCCATTGATTTGGCTTTCAAAGTGGCTGGATCAGGGCCTGGAGGCAGAGGGAGCTGAGACCTCCAGCTCCTTGGTACCCAGGCAGAGGTGGCTTCAGAGGTGGCTCCCAGGCCCCACCATCCCATCTGCTGTGAAGTGGGGACCCCGAGGGGTGCATGGAGTCAGCTAGGACACAGTGTCTGCCGTTTGGCAGGGAGGGCAGCAAAACTTAGTTTGCATAGGGAGGCAAAAATTCTTGCACTGGTCCTGCAGCTGAGAGTCAGGATTGGGGCCAGAACAGGGATAGCAACTTAGCAAGGCTAGAAGGGAACCAGAAGAGAGAACTGGGTGGGGAACCAGGCCAAGAGTTAGGGCTGAGGCAAGGACTTTGGACAAGGGCAGGGGTACAGACAGAGCAGATTCCAGGCTGAGCCAGGCAGCAGCAGTGGTGCTACTGAGCTGGTGCAGTTCCCAAAGCCCCAGGAACATAGGTTCAAGACTTGGGCCCTGACAGGGGTTTGATTTCACCCATCAGGTAAAATCCTTATCCTAACGAAGTCAATAGTAGTTGTGTCATTGACTTAAAGGGTTTAATCAGAGTTTAGAAAGATAATTAACCTAAGAGTTTAATAAGGTGCCTATAATTGTGTGTTATACGGTTGTGCATTGGAACGCATGGGAAGTGTGGTGTTGTGAGCTTAATAGGACAACAGTAACGCACACTTAACACTCAATGGCCCTTTTCACACAAGACACTCTCCACCCAGCACACACGTTATAGGGCAATACTGCGGCACTGAAACATGTATAGTTGGTGGGCAGTGGGTGTGCGGTGGGTGAAGAGCGTATTGAGTGAAAAGGACCAATGAGTAAAGTAACACTTAATTCTGTAATGAATGCATCTTTTGTTAAAGAAGAGAGAAAATGTGGGCACTTTCTCACATTACATGTTGGAGGGAGGGGGGGGGAGACTTCCGTGATCGCAATTGCGGCTCTGTTATTGCAGGCATTAGCACACACGAGAATGCGCGATTCTACTTTTATGCCACGAGAACACCCATCCTTGTAAGAGCTACATTTGGGGACCCGGTCATGCGTGAGTGTTCTCCCAGCGTATCATGTTTTCACGTGTGCCCTCAATAACAGAGCTGCGGTTGTGAACGTTTCCCCCCTCCCATGTAACGTGAGAAAGTGCCCATATTTTCTCTCTTTCTTCTTTATTCCAAGTGGTGTTTCGTTAACCTCAGCAAAAAGAGCACTAAGATTCTCTAGAGAAATGATCGAACAAAACTGCACAAATAAGGTTTAAAATCATTATATTTATTTTTTTCTTGTACAAGATCACAGAAATAAAAAAAACAACAGAACCAAACTCTGGGTACAACCGTTTGATCTGACTGATTTTGATGCATACTCTCTGTATGCAAAATATTCTAAATTAAAAACAAATGTTCACACATGTTGTCATATAACAAAATGAAGTAAACAAAAAAGTTAAAGTACTAGCACATACATGGATGTAGTGTATTAGGAAAAAACAATTTGATCACCCATTTCCCCATATTTAAAATAGACATTTAACCCCTCACCCTCCCAGCCCTCAATAAACAGCATTTGTTTTCATAACGTCACCCTCCCCCAAATACTTACATTCTAATAGTGTTACCAGAATACAAGTTGTAATTAACATCATCCCATAACTTCCATTTCACCAATATTTACGTATGGTACGCTCAGTGATGGTCAACAACACAACTTATTTACTGCATTTAGACTAGAAGACGACAGTGTAAATTCAGTAAAATTAATTTAACTTCTTTCTCAACCTGAAATAATACAGTGAAATATTGGCTGTGCACCTCAAACCACCCACTACTGTAAAGTGATTTCAGGATTGAGGCCTACTGTCAAAAATTAAATTTACTTTCAATAGAATTAGAAATACATATGCTCATGCTTCCGTCGGAAGTCTATATCAAAGTCAGGAAAATCCTGAAAAGGAGGATTTGCAAATAGGAGAGAGATTTGTGTGTTTCGCTTGGCATTACAGACATGTATGATCTAATAATATACTCTCCTCTAACAAAATGAACTGATAATGCTGTAAAGATTCACTTTATCTCCACCATTATTTGGTTCAGAACTAAAAAGATTTGACCTACCATTCTGGCAGTCTCCCTCCTATAGTAGAAATGGCTTACATAGCACCTTTCCATTTAACTATGCTGCTGCATTACTGTCACGGTAATATGAAAACAAAGTTTTGATCATTTTAAAGACTCTTGGTCCAGTTCTCTTCTCATTCACTCCCTGCTACTCCTCATTTTCACTGATGTCAATGAAAAAAGAATCAGGTCCCTAGCTTTAAAATTCTTTGACCTTACATGCTGTTGTCTGAAAACCACACCTGACTTCATTTAAATTGGTAAACATCTTTGGCCTAATCCTCATTTGGTGAAAATGGGTCTAGCTCCACAGAAGTCAACAGGGGATTTACATCAGACGAGGACGTGGCTGACTATATGGATCACTGTGTTTAATGACAAAACTTAATTAAAAAAACAACATTGACTTACTATGAGTCCTTAAACTAAATTTCCCAAAGTGATTTATAACAGTGACTAAATCATAGTAAAGTCGAGATTCCAGCCTTCAATGCTGATTTACATAAAATTAAGATTTGGCCCTAGGATTTCTACTGAAAAAACCCTCCAGATACCATCAACCCTCCATCCTCTGACCATATAAAGCCATTCATGAAATAAAAGAACAAAGTTTTAGAACTGTCCTTTTTTATTTACCCTTGATAACCTGAAATACTTTGAAAGAAAATAATTCATGCTAATACAGTAACATTGCTCAGTTCTACTTTGTTCAGAAAGATAATGTTCTTAAAGATGAGTTCTAAATTAAGTGAGAAAAGCAAAAACCTTATAAAAAGAAAAACAATGCCCATTGAGTGATACTAGTCGGTGCAGACACAATGCTTGCCCCTTCCTCCCAATAAGAAAACAACAACGAAAAAAGAAAAAAATTGAATAGAAAAAGAACTAGCCTTTTCTGTGTAATTTAACTTCATTGTTCCGTTTCTGCTTAGAAGATCGGCACATGCAGTACAGCTGTCAGCTTGAATGCCTCTGAACAGCCAGTAGTATTTTGTAGAGGATTTGCAATACGGTTCTAGCTGACTGCTGATGGCCGTTTGTATAGGTGCTCTGCTATTGACAGCCGATCTTCCCTTTCTGGTACTAGTAACATTGCTCTTGGTATTTGTCTCATAAACATTCCCCTTCCAAATCTACACCCTATTCCTGCCCACTTCAGCTCCGGCCTTTCACCTGCCTTCGTCCCAACACATTAGAAGAGATTCTCTATTGTCCCATATTCTGGTTCATGAATTGGTTCTTACTATTAGACCTGACAAATGGACACTGAGTGCAGCTGCCTCTTGCCTGTCCCCTGTAAAATGGATCAAGCTTAGAGGCTTGTATTAATAATGCCTTTAATAAAAAAGATGCATATTTCAATATAAAAAGCTTGAATTCATATATTATAAATAATAGTAGTTCAAAATACTTAAGAATTTCAGGACTTCATTTGCATTTCAGGGGACCTGCATACTGGGTGTCCTTGATGCGCGCTCAGTCCCAAACATCTGATAAAAAAGCCTTGCTAGGATACAAAATAGGCGTGAATACAAAGGATATAATGCCTTGTGTCCTGTACACCAAAAGGGGTGAGGATTTTAGCAACTTTACGACACACACAAAGCAACTTCTGGTTTATCACTGATCTGATAAAGTAAGCATTTGTTTACATGTATTAAATTTCATCCTATAAAGAGGATGAACAAGGCCTTTTCTTTGACTTCATACAGTATTGTCAAGTTGTGCCACACTTTTGTCCTGACGTATTCTCACAACTGTCAGTTACAGTTGCCACAGATTTATAAAAAAAGAAAGTTTGTTCACCTATTTCAATATAAAATTGTAGTGCTTAATAAAATAAACATCAAAATCTAAAATGTAGTGTTTTTTGTTTTTTAAAATTATGTTTATAATCACATTGGCTTTTCTTTTTTTTTCCTTAAAAAAGATGGTAGTTAGTCGTTAGTACCCATCTGGTCTATTTTACAACAATGCTGTAGTTTAAAAACTGTTACTCAATATTTCTGCTACTTTCAAATTGGAAGTATTTTTCTGGAAGCTTTACAGTAATATACTGAAAAAAATAAATGGCAATAGTACGGTTTGTGCCTTTGCAAATGTGTAATAAGAATTATTGTGGCTGATCTGGAATCAAAATAATTCTATATATTCCATACAGCGCCATTTTGCTAACGATACAATGATTTTTAAAGCTAAAGTTAAATAGATAAAAAGCATTTGGTACTATTGTCATAAATGCAGTTGTGGAACTGCATTGTGTTTTGATTCTGCACAGGATTTTCTGAACCAAGCTGCCTGAAGCTTGTGGTCAGCTTTTTTGGTTCATTTAAGTTTGTAAGTTTAAACGATGCCCATGTGTTCAGTCATACACATTTTTAAAGAAAACATCTCAAAAAGGTAAAACATTTCTATGTGAGCTGAAAAAGGAACACAGGCTAATGTGCCAAAGTTCTTAAAAAATAGAATGAAATATGTATTATATATATATTATACTTAAGTTATTGTCAATTAAATCCAGACCAAGATTAAATTGACGATGAAGGTGATATAGCAAAAGTCATTAAGGCAGCAAGTCGGATAGCTGAGGAGGTTTGGATGCTCTCCCTCTCTCTCCAGAGGGAAGGGCTGCTCCAATACTGAGTAAGTTCGGATTAGAGCCAAGTGAGGAAGGGCTCGTTTTTGTTGAGTACTGACTCCACGTCATTGAGAATGGGGATCAGGTCTTCGGACTCCAAAGTCCCAAGATCAACATTTGTTCCTGGAAGACAGTCGAGGAAGTCGGGGAAACGTGTCTGCTGTGGGTTTATGTTCATGGGAGTCTGGGCAACGGTTTCTCCTGTAAAAAGAAACAATTTCTGAGATGCTGGTTCCTTTCTTGCAATGGTTCTTGGCACACAATAAAATCCTTAGGTATATTCAGTAAATATTGCTTCAGAGGTTTCCCTGCTAGCAGAGAAGCAGGGCCCTTTCAGGATTTCTCTTTTTTCATTGTTCTTTACAGCAACCTTTGCCGGCCTCTTCCCTTTTCTTAATTTACATATAACAATGGCATTCTTCCGGTGGTCAGGGCCAGCGCAACTCTGCACTGCAGCACTTGTCTCACCTAGCCATCTGAACATGGGCGAGTTTCACCCCCAGATTTCAGTTCAAACAAAGGGGTCTTTTCAAAGCCCCAGCCAAAAATCACAGAGAGTAGATGAAGCCCTAAACCTACAAGAACGTGGAACTCTAACGGGACTGCAGATCTTGTGTGTGCGTGCGTGCGTGTCTGAAGACCAATAACATTCGTATTGGAATTTGCCTTTTCTATTGCCATTGAGACATTTTGGAGCTTGCATTCTTAACCATAAAGAGAATTCTGTATTACTGCACCAGAGCTCACTCTGAGCATATTGAAAACCCAGCCAGACAGAAGTTGGCGACTACTGAATCAGACTCATGATCCGTCTAGTCTAATACCCTGTCTCTGACTGTACATGGACACAGCCAGGAATGGGCCCTGGTGGAAAAGATGGAACGATGCCCTCCCCGCTCCCTTCCAAGCAGCAAACGACGCAGCTGCACCGGCGAGATCTCCCTCCCCCCCCCCAGCTTGTGAACCCCAGTGAGGCAGCACTGCCTGTCCCTGTTATAGTTACATCCTTGCGACTGTGGCCAGCAGCCAGTGCTTTGGAGAAGGTGCACGGCCAACCCAGTTGGCAGGTGTGGGATAAGCTGTCCCCAGGAAGGTTTCATTCTGACCTCTGTAACTGAGAAATTACAGGAGTTTTAGATCTCTCCCCAAAATCTGGGAGCACTATCATAGCTCTGGTTATTCTTGTCATCCGTACAGCTGTCTAATGGTTCCTTGATGTGTACATTAAATTCACAAAGCTTACGGGGGAGTTGTACAAACCATGAATTTGGGCTGAGATTTAAAAAGCTGATCTTTGGATGCTCATTTGCCATCACAACATTTAAAGTTGAACACTGTCCATAGTTCTGCATTTCCTGTGCGCCCAAATCACTCATAGGCATCCCTGGAAATTTGCAAGGGCAAGAAGTGCAAGACTTGTCTCTGCTCAGATAATCCATAGGACAACTTTCTCCTAATTAATGCCTCCTCGTTTCCAGTAGAACAAACACTATTCACGGGCCCCATCTTGTAAGGTGCTGAGCGCCCTCAACAAATGTGGATGCAAATAGGAATTGAAAGTACTGAGCAGTTTAAGAAGGTTCAACTGCCTCAATCTATTCCTTGAGGTCAGTGGTGAGGAACTTCAAGCCTGGGGGACAAATGTGGCCCATGGCTAGTTTTAATTTGGCCTCTTTCCTGTTCAAGGATCTGGCTCCTGGATCCAGTCTCTACCCCCAAGCACTGAAAGAGGGAGCTCGGGGGAGGTGAGCAGAGATGAAGGCGTGCACTCAAGGAGAGGGAACAGATCCATGATCTAGACCAGGGGTGGAGAACCTCAGGCCCAGGGGCCAAATGCGACCCTTGGCAAGTTTTTATATGGCCCCTTTTCATTGCCTGGATCCAGTCTCTGCCCCCAAGCACTGAAAAACCAAGTTCAGGATAATGGAGCAGAAAGGAGGGCATGCACACAATGGTAGGGGACAGATCTACAGCACAGATCCATGATCTGAGACCTCCTTTTCATGAATACACCCATTAAGCACCCCCAACCTCTATGTGGCCCTCGGAGCTCGAACTAATTTTCAATGTGGCCCCCCAGGACAGAAAAGGCTCCCCACCGCTGATCTAGACCCTCCTCTTCCTGTGCACGTCTTCTAAGCTTCCCCGCCCCCAACGTCTCCAAAAACCATACAACTTGTACTAATTTTCAAAGTTACCCTTGGGGTAACCCTACCCAACCAGGACTTGGGAGGAAAAAGGTTCCCCACCCTCTGCTTTTGGAAGCATGAGAGACTGATTATCATCAAGCTTGTACTAAAATAAGCGTATTGTGGTTCTTACCTGTGTCCATCTCATCTACGTTGCTCAGGAAATCTTCAGGGGTGGTTGGTATGCTGTAGCATCCTAAGCCAAGGCCGCTGTCGGTGCTCTGTTCCCTGGAATGGTATGGCCCACTATGAATTGAAATACGAAAAGCCTCAGTAAAGGTGCTCTTGGTCACACATAATTCCACACCATGATTATTATTATTATTATTATTATTTTTTGGGGGTGGGGGGAGAGTACAGTAGTCATGGATCTCTGGGGCAGGAAGCAGGACTTAAATTTAGCTTGGCTCCTCTTCGTGCCAGGGCTCAGCTCTGTCACCGCTGCTACGCTACAAGACCTCACCCACAGCTGGATGTAGACGCACCAGTCTCTGCCCTTAGGGATGATTGGCATCGCCAAACAGCTGACTGTCGGCAGCACTAGCCCAGCCCCCATCAAGCTAAACTCAGCCAAGAGCAAGAGCTGGCAAAGCAGGAACAAGGGCTGTTGGAGTCAGGTGATAGGGCAGGCGGGAGCTGGCAGCTTATCTCTACCGACCTCTTTGAATACTTCCCATGCTTCTCAGGTCAAGGGGTCAGACATCTGGGGCAGGCTTAGCAAAGCCTCCTATCCTCCCTCAGGGGCAAAGAGGTAGCAAGAGTTCAATTAGGGAGGGTGGTTTCAAAACTAACTTTACCCCAGGTAAAATACCAGCGCCACTGGCTAAAGACCCAGAGGGACATTGACTTGCCTGTTCAGGAAAGGATCTGACCCATTGTTGGAGATCGATCTCAGATCTTGCGTCATGGGAGGGGTGCTCACAGCAGTCTGAACCGGGGCCATGTTCTCAGCTTCCATGGGGAGCTGTCGGCACAAAGCAGCTTCCTAAATAAAAATGTGCATAGATGAGATGTAAGGGAAAAATTAAGACTTTCTTGAACAGATCATAGATACTGCAGCAAAGTGCCTTTGCATGTGAAATGTCCATTTAATAATGAGCAGCGTCCGTGCCATGAATTTCCTTTGATTTAGAAATTGGATTCCAGCCAGAATAATTGGGCCTGCTTGACTGTTATCAGACACCACAGGACGCCCTCATGGCAGCGCCACGAGCCAGTCTCAGGGTTACCTACAGCGATGCTTAAGGAGTGTGCTTAGGTATGGTGGCAATGGCAATCTCCATGTTGTATGAATAGATCTACAATATGGTAACCCCAGAGCACTCTGGAAAATATCCTGGATGCATCTAGTACAGATTATCTTGCCATGGGGGTTTACCCGTGATAGATCTGTTCAGATGGCAAGGACATTGTCACCACATGGAAACCCTAAGGCAGCTTTGGTAGTACCTATAGTGGCTTTGGATGCCATCTGCAAGCACCTTTGGCTGACTTCAATTAAAACGCTTACTGAGTCCAGTACAGAATTCCTTCGTAGCTGCAAACTAAGGGATTACTGAGCCACAGTTCAAAAGGCAGGAAGAGAACTTTTAAAAAAATATTATTGGCCTGATTTTAAACTGATATTGCCTTACAGTGGTGAAATTCCTCCACCGCCATTGCTTAATGGAGCTTCTTTTGATTTGCAGGGAAATCAAAATCCAGTGCTAAAATGTAAAGCTGAATGCTAGGTAGAATACCTGATTAGGTGTTTTAGCAGGGGTAGGGGCTAAAATATGAAACTAATCAGGGGCTGAAGAGTTTTGTTCTGAGGAAGGATGAACTGTTGTTGACAACATTGCTGCTTAACTATTTGCTTCTTGTATAGTGTTAGGAAAATGATCAATTATTAGTAATTAGAAAGGAAGCAAGTCCATAAAACTTGTTTCTGAATTTCTCAAGACAGTGATGCAGAGAAATGCACTGGCAACTAGGGGTGTAAACGAACAAGAGGATAGCCTGCTGGAGCTTGGGTTTGGTCTGTGCAGCCCTCACTCACGTGTTTAGCATGTCCAACCTAATAATTGCAAAGCCCCCTACATGTATTTCATGCGTTTGCAGGAAGCCCCCACTGACAGCAACAGTGAGAGCATGAGCAGAGAGAGGGGGCAGGAAGCAGTTGCTCTTTGGATGGTCTAGGATTTTTGCCTGTGACTCTATGGTGCTGGAGGACTCGTATGTACAGAGGTGCTGCAGACAACCTAATTGATGGGACGCGGACATGTGGGTGCACATTAGCCCACATGGCAGGCTCCACATTCTCCAAGATCCTGCTCTGAGTGGGGGCTGCGTGTCCTGTGGGTGGAGGCCACATGGTCGGTGGGGGCAAACACCTAATAAACAGGCAGGCGGACACCCACCTGGTGTGGGTTATTGTGTTATCATCATCCTGTTAACACACTAGGATTTTGTGGCACAACAGTGACATCTAATGGTGAAACGGAGTAATACAAAGGGAGTTTTATGTAAGGGAATAAGGGAACGTTACTCTCTTCTGTGCAAAGAATTAATAAAGCTTTAGCAGTTATCCACCCAGCTTACCCATTCACCCTAATTACTAATATCTTTTTCTAATAAACTAAAGAAGGAGTTTCTAAAAACCAGGAGAGAAAGTCCTTCCACGTTCAACCATTGCCGACTGCATACAAAGACTTTAATGGGAAAATATTTAACATCCTGAGTGTGGTTGTATTTATATCCACTAGTTTGGGGAACTGATTAGCAAAGAAATGTTTATGAAAAGGCAAAAGAGTAGAATCACCTGTGTGGCCCAGTAAACAGGATGTGAAGGACTATTCTGTGTTTCTTTTGCCCTGGCACAGGTTAGGACCTGTCCTTACTGGTATTTAGAAAGAGAGAGGCAGTTGCGTCTGTAGTAACGATCCTTTGATGCTTTACATCAGGAGTGGGGAACCACTGCTCTTCCACTGGCCAGTATGATCCTCTGGGCTGGATGGGAGCTGGGGACAGGGGTGCTTAAGGGGTGTGCTTAGGATGGGGAAGAAGGGGAGGGTCCAGATCATGAATTCATCCCCTGTCCTTGAGTGTTTCCCTATCCCTGAGCTCACATTTTTATTTGTTGAGAAGAGTAGGGACTGGATCCAAAGGGCCAGGAGCCAGGAATTAGGAAGGGAACAAATAAAAATTATTCATATTAATCAACACGACATGAAGGGAAGTCCAATCTGTACAAAGAAAATGACTCAAACTTTACTGTATGCAAATAATCTGATCTCACAAGGGATCATGAACCAGCATTTTAACAAGTATGGGGACCACTTACAATAGCAGAACCACCCCTGGAGTAGGATTAATAATAGAATTAGAGAGGTTGGCTCATGTGATGTTACACATTATTGGGAAAAGAGTGATTTTAGCAAAGAATGACCCAGTATCTATCAATTATCTGCCAAGGGAATCTACATCAGAACACTATCCCAGAAAAACAACTGAAATAAAGGTGTTGAGCATGTCAGACACTGGCAGAGCAGAAAAGCCTTTATTTAACTGTGTCTAGACTATCAGTAGGTGTTTTCACAGCAAGAGTTTTGATACTCTTAATTAAAGTGCCAGCTGCCTTGCAGGCATGATATTCTGAGTGTGTGTGTTTCCAAAACAGAAAATAAATGACATACTGGCAGCCTGAAACCCTGTCCCACTAATTAATTTTCCGTAATTGTTCTTAGCACACAGCAAAAGGCATATTTTACTTTTGTGGCTAGTAAAATTCCACTGCTCTGGAAGACATGCCTCAAATCCACTTATTTAGGAAGCTCTTATAAAAAGCCTTGTAAATAAATCATGATTATGAGCAGAGGGGCACAATATTTACAGTCAACATAGAAACTGGGACACCTCAGGTGATACGCCTCCAGTCCAGATTAGAGAGCTGTTTGATAAAGAGCGGGTATCGACTGTAATATTATATTATTATTATTATTATTATAACTTTCAATTGATACCCTGCCCTTATCACACAGCTGACAACAATTGAAACAACAATCAATAAAGCACATTGGCCCCAGCCCTCTGTCCACACACGCACAGCTCACAGTCCAAGGAGTCACTGTGCGTGTATCAGACTGAAGTGCATGTTGCTCCTGCTGGATGCCTCTACTGCAGCCCTGCCCCTCCCAGCAGCAGACTCAGGTGGTGGTGTAACTCCTCGGAGTCCAGCAGCAGCAGCCCCAGGTGCACGCACAGTGCGTGCACACAGCAGTGACGCTTCGGTATGCATGCCCATATGAACATGGACCTAGGATCGGGGCTATTGTACACAATCCCCAAACCTCAACCCTTCAGACCCCACCCTATTCCCAATCCACCCACCCCTTCTGCTCTCACAAGGGAGAGTCGCTTCCTCACATCCAATTTTCCCGCTCCTCCATCTCTCACCCCCAAACCCAGCCTTCCCACTCACAGAGGAGTTGTGGCGGACCCTAATATGCTCCTGCCCTACTCCCTCTCACTTCCCCAACTCACCCAGGGAGTCCCCTTCCCCCCACTGCTCTCTCCCACCACATATCACCCTTAAAATACAATATAAAAATTGTCATAAACTTAAAAAGAAGCCCCTCTCCCTCCGACCCCAGCCCTCCGGTCACAAAGGGTCACCAAATGGGCCAGTGGCCTTTAAGGCTGGTCTTCAGCAACCATGCAAGGGTGATGCGGTGTTGGGCCAGCCAGCAGCTTATGGAAGTAGAAGAGTTCTCCCCCTGGGCTGGGTGCCTCCCACTGAGAATGGAGATGGAGGGAAGCATCTGCCCTCATTGTGAAGTGGCATTATCACAATGTGTTTGTGAACTGTGGGGGACATAGGACGCAAATGGAATCATTTTCATTTCTCAAGTGCTTTACAATCTATCTAGTTCACCCTCACAAAAACTAGGCTTGCCACCTCCTGCAGTTTTGACCCTGACACCCCCGCAGGCCAAAATGGAAGTCTCAGGGTCAAAACCATGAGAGATGACGACCCTAAACCACCCTATGAGCAGGTACTCGTGTTCCTCCATTGTTGCCAATAGGGAAAACACAATGAACACGAGTCCTTGCGTGATAGGCCATTTTAGACTGTAAGGTCCTTGGAGCTCACAACTGTTCAGCACCAGGCACACTGATGGCGGTATATAAATACTTAATAATACCCATTTTACAGGTGGAAATTGAGACAGGCTGCTTGCCCATGTCACAATCTAACGTTAAATAGGAATTAACGTTAGCTTGTGTAACGTGGGTAAGCATCCTTCCCTCATTCATTAGTAAGACTAACACTACTTCAATCACAGATAACAGGGCTGATAATTCAGCATTGTCACTCAGGTGAGTTCTAAATAACGTTAAATTTGAATGTGTGCAGTGAATTAAAATTTAACGTTAAACTCAGCTCAAAACTCACGGGAGTGGAGCAGGAGGTTCATGGCACCTCCCTCTCTTCTGGCACCTCACCTCCCTTCTGGCAACAGTGGCAGCGGGTCACTGCCTCCTGGGCAGCTTCCTCATTTCCTTCCAAGTGGGTCACTTCATGCCGGTGGGTCACTTCCTCCCACAGCAGTAGCAGAGCAGGGAGTTTGACCAAGGATGGCATTCCCGACCAGGAAGGGGTGTGTGTAGGTGGGCTGGAGGGGTATGGGGGCTGCAGGGACTGAGCTGCCCCACCCAGAAAAACTCACTGTGGGTTTTGTGTAACGTGAGCAAGGATCCGTTATTTAGCATAACGGAGCCATCATGGCCCTGTTACACAAACCTCACAGTGAGTCATTAACGTGGGCGTACAGTCCATCTGTATCTCACGTTACTGCTATTTTCATGTGAGAATGATTCCCACAGAGAGTTCATGTCTAAGACAAGATTTGAACCTTGGTCTCACAGGCCCAAGTCAACACCCTATCCTCTTGGAAACACTGGCTCTCCTAATAAAGCAAAATCTGGGAAAGGGGGTTTCTACTGTACATGGGATTAGCTTTAAGCTGATTCAAGATGGCAATAGATACTTGAGCTGCTGATGAAGAATTTGTAATGAACCTATTGCAGTAAGTTTGAGGGGCCTGCTTCCCCCACTTTCCACTATATCTGCCCTCTTCCACGAAGCCCTGTGTGACCCTAACTGCCTTTCCCTTCTCACGTGCCAAACAACCTTCTTCTTGTCCTTCCAAATTCGTGGCTGCTTTGGTAAGCTTCTCAGGGATATAGTCTCCCCAGCTATGCAGAGCATGAGGCACCTGTACAGCCTGCTGGAGTTCCAACAGCTGAGGCTGGAAGAGGGACAGAGAGAGACTGAGGGAACAACCCTCCAGCCTTGAAGTGCAATGACAAATCTCACATTGCCTTTAATGGTGGGGGGACTGTCCTGTGAGCAAATTAATGATGTGGTTTAACTGCCCGGTTACTCATTTAGATCCAGCAATCACAATTGTGCGGAGCGGACAGGGAGTAGCTATGTTAGTCTGAACTCAGGCAGAAGAAGAGGCAGGATAGCAGAGACTGTGCACAGTGATTCTCTCCTGAGCAGGACATTTCTCTCTCATTGTAAAGATGCACCGGCTCCCAACACTGTTGTAGTCATTTTACAAGATAGCCGTGGAACACAGCTACAGCCCTCACGGTCCTTAGCTGCAAAGAGGCTCAGGATAGGTTCTGGCTGGCTCAGTCCGTGTTTGCCATGAGGTCCCCAGGGTGTATATCATGCCTGAGCAGCAGCACCACCTGCTCCACCAACCAGGGGGCAGCGTTTCCCGTTAGCTCCATGAGCCAGTGTGGGAAGGGGTGAGGCGGATCTCCACACTATTCCGTTTGGGACAGCTAGTGCTTACAGGGAGGACAGGAAAGGAACAGGGTCTATAGTTACTCCCTAATGAGATTCTGGCCAACGTACGTACGGTAGAGGAAGAACACAAGGACAAATTTCTTGCCCTCCCAACCTACCACACCTATACAGCACCTAAATAGTAACGTAAACAGTGAAGTGAAACAACAAAATGAAAGCACAGTGGAGACTAGCTCCCTCTTCCTACCTAGCACTGCTCTCACGGAGACCCACAGTCCACCTTTCCTAGGGTGAAGCTGTTGAAGTCCTGCTCACACCATCAGACTTGCAGAGAAGCCCTGGGTTTTCCCCTTGTGACTAAAAAGGTGTGGATTATCCACATGTTTGTGTTTTTCTGTTAAACTACACTGAAAGGTACCTGTGACTATCCTATGACTAGGGTTGCCGCTTCTAGAGATTTCAGCGGCGATTCACAAACCGGTTACTATGGAGTAGTCTTAGAGCTTTAGCTGTGCTACTCTGGAGTAAGTGGTTTGTGGACTGTGGACTTCAGTGGGAGTCTCAGGATTTTAGGAGTGAATTTGGGGGTTGGCAGCTAACAGCCAGTTTTTAGGGGGGGGGGGGGGGGGCGTGGGAGTTTCAAAATGGGACCACGCTGGACTCCAAAGACACAGAAACAAGACAAATGAAAAGCACCTAATTTTTTGTTTTTTTTATCTCATGATTGATTTTTTTCTTCAAAATCTCACTAATGAGATGTGCTTGATTCACAAGTTTCGAACATTTAGAATTGCCAAACTGGCATTTCTATGGCATGGGCTAAATTCTGCTGTCAGTTATATTTGTGTAGGTAAATAGAAACCCTTTTGTTATCTCCGAGGAGAGGGACACATTAGTCTAAAAAAAATAAAACCACAATCAGGAAACCTCCATCCAAACGAACACGCACACACATATCCCGTTTAATATAAGCTGCAGCTATTTTTTATTTAACTATTGCAGCTCCCTCCCTTTATCTCTGTTTTCTGATAACTGCAGTCTCAGAATTGCAAACTACTCTCAAGTATTTAACAGCTACCGCACCTCGAGTATATCAGCCTGCTTATCTTCCAGGGAGTACGATGAGTGTCAGCCATTTAAGGCCTGTGGATTTGACAAGATGGCTATTTCCCCCTAGACTGTCTCTTTCTCACTTTCCTGCAGAAGCTGCAGCCTCTCACAATATGTACTTGGAACTTAATACGACTGGCTGGTTCCTGTTCTACAGCTGAGCTGATCCAATCGCTTGTCAGCCTCGGAATTCAGACATGGCTCTCTCTGGAAGTGCCGTGCCAACTAGTGATTGGTCCTGCTAGGAGACATTCATGCTTGAATTTATTGGATGGCTATTCAGATATGGTATCTGGGCTCAGATTCTAGCACACTTTAGTGCCAAACTGTAGCAGAGTCAGCAATCTAGTCCAGTTCTTTTTAAACAAAAAACAAACCCTGGCCAGGTTTAGACTGGCCTTGTGTGGCGGTACAACCTGTGAGCTAGAAAGCCAGGACACCTCAGAGTCTGCATATGTCCCCTGTTCCAGAGACTCCCAACTTGTGTTTATTTATTTAATCATTTATATAGCAGCTCGGGGCGGCTAACAAATCACACATCATAATATAAAAATATAAAATACAATAATATAACAATAATAAATATAAAAGTAAAACCCATGGTGGAGCATACACCATACAAAAACAACAACCCCCCCCTCCCTAACCCATAAGCCCCCACCCGTACCCATCTCCCTCACCAAACGCCAGGCGGAACAGCCTATTTTTACACTGACGTCGAAAAGAGGAGCGGTGCGGGGCCATCCGGACCTCCACCAGAAGGGAGTTCCACAGCCTTGGTGAGGCCACTGAGAACGCCCTCTCCAGAGTCGCCCCCCGGAAAACCTAGGGGACTTTGAGAAGGGCGCTCCCTGATGACCACAGGGGCTGATCCAGAGCCCAGGGAGTGAGACGGTCTGGCAGGTATGGCAGACCCAGACCGTGTAGGGCTTTATAGGTCAGCACCAACACCTTGAATCGGGCCTGGAAGGCTATAGGCAGCCAGGGCAGAGAACGGAGCACTGGTGTTATGTGCTCCCGGAGACCCATTCCCATAAAGAGATGAGCCGGCGCATTCTACACCAGCTGCAGTCTCTTGAGTTGTCACTATGGGTAGCTCCACGTAGCGTGTGTTGCAATAGTTCAGTCTTGAGGTAATAAAAACATGGTGGCCAGACTGGAGTCTGAGACATATGGTCAAAGCTGCCTCACCAGACGTAACTGGCGAAGCGTACTCCTCACCACAGCCTCCACCTGGACATTCAGGCAGAGCTGGGAATCAAGGAGCACTCCCAGACTACGTCGCAGGGGGGACAAAGAACAGTCCCCCAACACCAGCAACCACTGAGTTCTCCTGGCCAGGAAGGAATGGAACCATTCAAGAACAGTCCCAACCACCCCGGCTCAGACCTGCAAGTGAGTCACCAACATCTCGTGGTCAACGGTATCAAAAACCGTTGGCCACGAGTCAAACGGTATCAAAGTCTTGCAGCAAACCTCCCAGCAATGCTTCCCAGGGGCACTGTGTCACGGACCGGCACGGTGTCTCCAAGAATACTAGGGAAACACACACAGTAGCAGTTCCTCTTCTGACCCAGTTGTACTGTCTGGTGAAAGGATATCGTCTGAAGCTGTGGTCCCACACTGCATCCCCTTTGACCCACAGTTCTAGCACTGCAGTCCCAGAGCAAAGCCAGGGCTGTCCTTGAACAATGAACATGGCACAAGGATTAAGAACGTCGTCTCCTCCCTCTTGCACACTCCTGCAGAGCTAACTGCTATCTAGCTCTTCAGTTGCAGTGTTTAAGCATTGCTGTAACTTCAATAAGGCTGGCTGAAAAGCGGCAGTGCATTGCTACAGGGCTACGTGGAGGACAACTTTGGAGACACACAACAGGGCTTCAGCCTTCTCAGCTCAGCTATGCCATCTGGCAGAAAAAGTGCCCCCTGCTGGCCAATTCATGCACACGTTAGCATCTACTTCAAAGGAAAGTGAACGAACAACTGTAACAATCTGTCTGGTGCTGCAGCAGTTAAAAAACCAAGCAAAGGGGACTGGGCATCAGTGGAAATAAAAGATAAATGTAATGTTCTGACATTACAACAGTGTTAGAATGCCTGCTTCTTTACAAGCTGTGAGGGCTTCAGAGAGGTGCCGCCTGCTGCGTTAGTCACTTTTTCTTTACTACACGCTTCTGGGGCAAACCTATTTTTAACTATGTGCCAAAAAGATTCTAGAAATCCACTGGCACATTTCCTGGAACCCTCCCTGGCAGAAATAGCTTGCTTCACATGCTCAGCTGCCAAGCCGTCTTGGGAGAAATGACTTTCAGACTGTCACTCACTACGATTCCTGTCCTACCGGTCCTTGCACTCGACAATTGTGCACTTTGACCGTTCCTGTGCTTCAAAAGCATAGGTCTAGTGTCCGGGCTGTGTGGTTTGATTCCCTGCAGGGACTATAACAGTCCAAAGCCTGTATACCCCCATTCCACCGAGAGATGATGGTGGACCTGCACAGAGGTCCTTATTCCTCCCTTATTCAGAATCCCCAAATCCTTTCTTCCCTGAAGCAGAATGATGTTGGTTCTGCTGGGCCCTTCGAAACAATAAAAGGGGGAGGGGAGATCAAAACCTGACTCTACTCAGGGAAAAACCACCATTACTTTTGGTTGGTTTCCCTTTTAAGTTGAAGTATTTTTTGGTTCAAGATTCTCACACCACCATTTAGTTCAAAAAGAAAGAGTATGATCCATCTTTGCTGGCAACTCCTCCACCTTAAAGCAATCAGCTGCATGAGGCTCTGGAAAGAGTGGCTTGCCATTATTTCTTGGCAAGACCAGCAAAAAAAAGGAAGCAGGAGAAAAAACGAGGAACTGAAATGTTGGTGGAAGGACAAGACAGGGCACTACAATGAAAACGGAGTCACCTTCAAGTTTTACGAAACAGAATGAACATCTTAAACATCAACTGCTCCGATCCCCGTGCTGCTGCTGCAGAAGCGAGGCTCACTTGTTTTTCAAACAAAGTTCTAGGCTTTCTAAAATGAAGGGGAGGAAAAGAAAAGCCCTCACCCACTAAGTAGCATGGTAAGAGAAATGTGTTTTTCTTCAGTGCTGGGCAGGTCTATCCAGCAGAGCAGCTGCAGAGTCAGGAATGACTGCGAGAGTCAGGCAGCCGGCAGCTGCTGTCAAGCTGAAAGGAGTTTGGAGAGGCCTGTCAAAAGAATTCCACTCCCTTTCACCCAAACCCTCTTCACCTCGTTTTGGTCGCCTAGCACCGACGTGCACACTTACTCAGCATTTTCCCTGCCTTAGACAGGTTGTATTAAAAAGGCAAAAGCAGCAGTGAAGGATTAGGGGAGAAATGGCAATGTTTTAACAATGGAGCCCCCCGGGGGCTTGCTACACTCCATCATACCGCTAGGCCTCAATGCTGCTGGGGCTGCTGATATGAAGTTCATAAAGTTTTTGTTGATTAGGGCTACATGCCATGGATTGCACAGATTTTTTTAAAAATGTATCTACTAGCGGGGGGGGGGG
>QEPC01010046.1:636386-650831 GCA_003113815.1 Sphenodon punctatus | reverse complement strand
CCTGCCTGTGGCTTACAATCTAAAAGACAAAGGGGGGGGGGAAGACAGGGAGAGGGGACAGTGGGAGGGACAGGGGAGAAGACAAACAAACATTCAAGCGGATGCGAAGTCTCAGGTGCGTATACTTGGCTTGGTTACAAAGAGGTTGGTAGCAGCAGTCATCAGAGGAGGGCAGACAGTAAGTGTACGGTGAAAGACTGCCACTCAAAAAGATAGTATGATTATTATTATTATTATTATTAACAAACATTTATATAGCGCCAGCAGTGTACCTGGCACTTTACAAAGTAATAAAATAGACACGGTCCCTGGGACCAGAGAAGATAGGCTTACATGAGATAAATTCGGGGGTCCCCCTCTGAGCCGCCATCCATACGCTATCAACTTGGAGAGTCTGATCCCACAGCCATCTTTTAATTAGACTTTTGATGGTTACCCACCCAAGGCATTTCAAACTCTCAAATGAAAAGCCCAAGTTAAGGGTTTCCAGCTCGGCCCTTCCTATCCAACTATCCGCTAGGCCGGAAGAAACGGCATAGGTCAAAAGTGATCCTGGGGGTGAGGGGAATAATGCCTTCCTGACCCAATAGTTGAGGAAAGCCTGCAAGGCATACACTCTAAGCGGGGTACAGAGGACTTCTGCTCTCAAGATCACTTGTGGAGTCCTGCGAGGCACGCCCAAAATTGCTCGCAGGAATCTATTTTGAAGGTGTTCCAGATTGGAAAGGAAGGAGTATCCCCACACTGGGAGCGCATACAGAAGGTGGCCAAGCACCTTGGCCCTAAAAAGTCGCAAGGCAGGGTGAACCAATTTCCTCCCCTGGCCGAGAAAGAACTTAATAATTACTGCTATGGATCTCCCCACCAACTCTTGCGCTGCCTCAAAATGAGCTTTCCAGCCCTTATGGGAAGAGAAGATCACACCCAGATATTTGAATGCCTGAACCTGCTCAATAAGTTTGTCTCCGATGGCCCAACAGTGTAATTTCTGCCTACCTCCAGACCCCGCAACCAGAACCTTGGTTTTGGCGAAATTAATTGTCAGCAACTCTGTCTGGCAATACTCTCCAAAAGCTGACATAGCTCGCCTCAGACCTACTGGGAGATCAATACCATATCATCCGCATATAGCAGTAAAGGGATACGGCGGTCGCCAATCTTCGGGGGTGAGTGTTAATCGAGCTCATAAAATGGACGGAATCATTTAAGAAAAGACTGAAAAGGGCAGGAGCCAATAGACACCCCTACCTCACGCCCGCTCTCACCTGGACAGGGTTAGATAGCACGCCCGGAGAACTAACCCGCACCCGGAGAGAATTCCCCGAGTGGAGCTTAATGATAAGAAATAGTAATCTAGGTTCTATGTCCAGGGCAAGGAGTTTAGTCCAAAAGCGTTCCCTGCATATAGAATCGAACGCCTTCTCGAGGTCGATAAAACAAAGATAAAGTTTCCTCTGGACAGAGACTGATTTGGAGATTAATGCCGCCAGGACACAGATGTGATCAGTTGTTGCAGAACCCTCACGGAAACCGACTTGTTCCGGCTCGATTAGCTCCCGAGTCGTCATCCAAACCTGCAGCTTGGTTAGCAAAAGCCTTGTATATAATTTGGCTATGATGGAGAGTAGGCTAATCTAGAAAATAAATATGTTTGTCAGATGCTTTTTAAAGGTAAGGAGGGAGGAACTGAGATGAACATCTGGAGGGAGCGAGTTCCTCACCAAGGGGCCTGCCACAGCAAAAGCCTGATCACCTGCCAACTTTCAGACACGACGGCGGAACCCCCAAACAGCGGTGGTTCCTGAGTGCAGATACCCATCGGCGTGAGGTTCACAAGTAGGTTTCAAATATAGCCAGGGCCTCAACCGTTCAAGGCCCTAAAAACCAGCAGCGCATCACTCCAAGGCAGCCAATGCAGAGAACACGGGGCGAGTGTAATATGATCGGGGACATCCATTTAGAATTGTAATTAAAATTTTTTTGATAAGTTTAGTTTTTTAGAAGCTATTCCATTTTAGTTGTTAATTTTTGATTTTTAGTTGTTCTAGCTGGGGAGAGCAGGCAACTGTTTCTATTGATAATTTTATTTGGATTCCGATTTAATATTGGTGTTCCTGTTCTTTGGTGCTGTTTTACTGTGTATATCTTTGTTGTGACTTATTGTCGAAACAATAAACTTATCAAACGTAATATGATCATGGCTGCCTAAACCAGTGAGCAGTCATGCTGCCACATTCTGAACAAGCTGCAATCAATGGATAAAGCACTGCCAGCAGCCCGTAGAAGAGGGAGTTACAAAAGTCAAGCCTCGTAGTCACCAGGGCATGGGTGACTGTGGCAAGGTCAGCCTGGGATAAATAAAGAAATTGCATAGTTGAAAAAAAGCATGTCTGAGCCACATTCAACACTTGGGCTGTCATGGGCAGAGCATGGTCGAAAATGACACCCAAGTTCTTTACCTGTTCCACTATCTCTACCAGGACCCCAGCCACATTCAGGGGCCCGAGGACTAGAAGGGGCCTCATAAAGGACTAGGACAAACCTGTCTGCAGGAGGATTTGTACCTGGCCAAGGGGCCTAGCATAAAGGCGCATAGGGTCTTTTTAGACAACCGAGATTTAAACCACAGTTTAAACCCGCGGCTCTTGGACACCTCCGCGGGCAGGGCTTTAGACGCTCCTCCGTGAACCAGAATTCGCCCGGGTGCCATTATAAACAGCGGTGCTGGGCGACTCCTGGGTGTTTTGAGATGCAGTGCAGTAATACCTCGATAATCGAGATCTGTACTACGCAGCGTCTCAAAACACCTGGGAGTTGTCCGACGCCGCTGTTTCTAATGGCGTCTGGGTGACTTCCAGTTCACGGAGGAGCATCTAAAGCCCCCCCGCGGAGGTGTCCAAGAGCCGTGGGTTTAAACTGCGGTTTAAATCCTGCTTGCCTAAAAAGGCCCCGAGAGACTGTAAATACTGGACTGTTCGTGGTACTGTTGGTGATAGACAGGGTAAGGAACACTGTAAATAAAGGACATTAGAAAGATCCTATGTGGGCTGGCTCAATGAGGGTGTGGATCCTGAAAAGACTCAACCCCAAGGGCCACACCTTGTTAAAGTAGTCATTAAATAGAGATAAACTGTAATTAAGGGGCAAATGCCAGTTACAAAACTTTCAGAGAAACTGTCAGGAACAAACCCTGAGGTGATGCTACTGTGTTCATTGGACCAAAGGCTGCTCTCAATGAAACCAGTCAAATTCATAGTAATTAATCTGAAATAAACAATTACATTGGATTTCTGCAAGTCTAAGGGAAGTATTTAGCCCCATCACTCTTACAGTGGTGGTAGTTTTAGGTGTATAAATGTCATGCTTTTCTCTTATTTCTGCTCAACGACTAGGTGAATGGGACCTGTGCCAGTGGAATGCTTTGAGGATTTAGGTATAAGCTACCTAACCCTTTTTATGCTTGGCTAGGACACAGGGAATTCAAACCTACTCTTGCAAAAGGTCACTGTGACTAATAGTAGCCATTTGCTGTTTGCACGTGTAAACGCAACTTAGCAACTAGAGCAGGGGTGGGGAAATTTTTCCCTCTCAGGGGCCACTTTGAAAATGAGTACAAGCTCTATGGAATGCACAGAAGTAAGGGGTGTGCTCCAGTTCATTGATCTGTGCCCTATCCTGGTGTGCATGCCTTTATCTCTGCTCCATTCCCTTGAGCTCAGTTTTCAGTTCTTGGGGGCAGGAACTGGATCCAGGGGCCAGATTCAGGAACTGGAAAGGAGCCACATAAAAATTAACCATGGGAGGCATTTGGTTCCCCATCCCTGGACTAGAGGCACCAGACTGAAAAGGCAGCAGTACCTGTCGCATGAGCTCCTCCTGGCGCATCCTAATCCTCTCCCTTTCCATCTGGATCCTCTGGAGCCTCAGCTTCTGTTGCTGCTGCTGCTGGGTAGTCAGTGCATTGGGCATGTTCAGCAACCCAGCTTGGGGGTTCTGGGTGGGATGACTCTGCTGGGACATTGTTGTACTGGGTGTCATTTGTTGCTGGTGATTCATTACTGCTGAAAAAATAATGAGAACTGGTTAGGTTACCATACTACCACTTAGCAATGGAGGAGACTATAAAACAGAGATCTAAGGAAAAGAACATGAAGCAGCCAGCAGTTATCATCATCATCATCGTATCTGATCGCATATGGTGAGCAGAAAAAATTATAAGATACGGCACAGAGAGAGCTATGAAACCAGTTTTGAATAGTAATCCATTGGGAACTAGGACTGATGGAATATGTGAGGATCTGTGGAAATTAGGGACAGCAACTTGGAGAGCGTAGTGAAGGACAGAACGGAATGGTCAAAGGCTGTGATGGACCTGCAAAGTCTCTAATGCCAATGGGAGTGAGTGGGTGTAGGTTACCATCACTGAAGGGTGACATAAGCAGGGGGACCCATGCTTCTCCACTGGCAGCAATGGGGAAAATGCAGTGACACAGGTCCCTGGATAGAAGACAAGAGAGACCCCAGGACAGCCAATTTACCGTTATTGCTAACATACAGGTTGCTGAAACACAGTATAAGCCCTTTTATCTAGACATCCCATATCCAGATCCTTCTCTATTTCAGACATTTTATTGCGCCTCCAGTTCCATTCAGGTGGCATAAAGCACATCCGAAACCCAGAAGTACTGCCAGAACTTTCAATTTCCAGACACCTCTCATATTCATACAAACAGCGTGGCTCCAAAAATGTGCAGATATGGGAGGTTGTATTGTAATAGCTGCTTCCTACACGGCGTCGGAGACTTAGCATCAGCAATCACGAGCTGTTCTGTTTTAAAATTCAAAATCAAAATTTCACTTTAGAAAAGTCTTGCTACGTTCTGACCTTTCACCAAATACTATACATCAACAATGGTTATTTTGTGATTACAATAAATTGCCAAGTAAATGGCAGTGGGTGCAATCCTCACTCTATGGGAGGAAGGGCAAAACATCATCAACTTTCACAGAGTGAGGATCCCAAATGCCTTTTACAGTTCCACTTTTGTGAGAGATGCTTGCAGGAGCAGCCAGAGGCCCTTATATTTAGTACAGCTTTGCAACAGTGGTCATTTCCATGGCTGGTGAAAGAAAAAGTGCTACCTCCTCTAATGAAGTGTTGCTGCACAAGGGAGTGAGACTTTGATATCCAAAGACCAGTCTAGCTTTTAGAAATTACAAAAGTATTTCAGCTGATGATACTGGTGACTCACAAGAGTTACAGACAGATTCCAGTCCTTTGATTAAAATGCTTACAGTTCACATTTCAAGACAGGTGAAACAATAATAAATACTGACGGAGAAAGTTAATCTGAGCTTATAGCGCTTTCATAAATAAAAGAGCAGAGAAATAAAAAATCGGCACAGATCTCTTGGCCTTTGCCAACTCTTTCTGACAGATGTTTTTGTACCTTTTGAACAAAGAGTGCCCCCTTTTTTCCAAATGGCCTCAGACGTTTTGTTTTTGGGCTGCAGTCAGTGGAAATTTAGCCATCTGTGCTTACAGAACAAACTTTTGTATGAATAGCAATAGAGTGCAATTTACCACTTGCTGGTACATTAGACCGGTAACTTTAGCAAATTCAGCAAAAAATCCAATCCCACCCACTCCCACCCCTCAAAAATTCAGACATCGACAGAACTGTTTTAATTGAATGAATTGAATTGAGAGAAGTAAATTGAGTCATTTAGCACTGAATTTACAATTTAAATATCTTTGGAAAAAGAAAAATATAATTATCTCAGAGACTACAGAAAATAATTAGGCCTGTAGTAATAAACAGAAGGCTGTATTAATATTTTACTGTAGCCTAGTGGATAAGATATTGGACTTTGAAGATCATGGTTCAAATCCCAGCTTAGCCACGTCCTCACTGGGTGGCCTTGGACAAATCACTGGCCTTTTTTAAATGGGGGTGGAGGACCGCCCGCACAGGGAGCACTTAGGTGCAGTCATACATGGACATCAACGCATGGAGCAGCTGGTGTTTCCCTGCACCCCCACATTTACACGAAACGCTCCCCTGTGTGGACAATGGGTGTCCGTGTGTGGGAGCATCTCATGTAAAAAGGGGCACTGTCTCTGTCTCAGCTCCCCATCTGTATAATGGGAACAATAATGTGAGGATGAGCCAGATAAAGATTGCACAGCACTTTGAACAATTAAAGTGTTATGTAAACGATCAAGAAACAACCCAAGTTATACATATATAAGAACATCTTGCATGATTAATGTCTTCAAAAGCAGCTCTGTATGCTCTTTAGTAGATTTTATTAATGTCTGTAACCTTATCTGTGGGAGTATTCAGACTGGGAGCAGAACCACTAACACCACACCCTGGATGGAGTATTCAAAACATTTGGCTCTTGAAGATTGCAAGAGAAGCTCTTTTCAAGTGAAATTGGTTTTAATCTGTTTAAACCAACATGTTCCCATTGGAGGGGGAAACAGTAGAGTGAGAATCGGTGCCACACAAATCAACATAGCATTTGCTGTTTGAATTCAACCAACTAGAGGAAGAATTCTTCAAATCGCAGTGGAGGCTGTATGGTGTCCACTGTGAGGCAAATCTTTAGCCTTGTTCCCAGGTGGCCGTGCAATTGCTTCACAAACACATAGACATAACTGGCGCTCTCAGCAGTGTAGCGTCATGTGCTTATGCACAAGTTACTGTAATTCCCTCCCCGCTGTTGATCCTGCTTCAGAGTGTTCGCATAGTAATTGTGACTTCAGGAGTTAAGTACCCAACCTTGGAAGCCAAACATCTGTGAGAACATTCCAAACCAGGACAGAAGGAACCTAGGAGGAAATCACAGGGTAAAGTACTAGAGACGGGAAATTGTATTGAAGTTCAGGTTCGGTTCAGAATTGGACTGACCCAACTTCAATCCGGATTTCAGATTGTACTGTTTGGAATTGGGTCAGATTCTGAGCAATATGAGACTAAATTGCTTGTGGGGAAGGGAACAGTTGCTTACTTACCTTTTTCCCTAGGCTCCGTCCAAAGTGGTATATGGAAGCGGCACCTGGCGCGGCCTTGTCATGACTATGCCGGAAAAGAAACTAAAAATACAATTAAAAAATCAGTTACTCATGCACAAAATGGCCACCATGGCCGTTCTGCGCATGCACAAGCCATTTTCCAAAATAACACTGGCAGCATTTTTGGAAAATGACCTCACATACGCAGAACAGTCAGAGCTGCCATTTTGTGTATGTGCAACTGATTTTTAGTTCCACTTTCCCGCCATGGCTGGGTACCGATTTGGACGTAGCATAGGAAAAAAAGTAAGCAACTACCCTCCTCTCCACCCCTGAGCGGCCTCTCTACCCCCAGGTCTGCCTCCCCCGAACCCCCACCCAGGGCCAGCCTTAGGCATTGCGGGGCCCAGGGTGGAGGAGAAAGGGGAGGACCTATTCTCCTGCTGGTGGCAAAGCCGCCGGTGGGCCTAGGGGCGCTCCTCGGCTCAGGGGGTGCTCCCCAGGCCTGGGCTCAGGGACAGGCAGAGGAGCACTCCCCTCCACCCATCCCCAAGACCAGCCATTTTGGGAGGGGGGCATTTACCCCATCCGCCACCGCTGGTCTGGGCCCTGCGCAGGGTCAGCTCGCCAGCTCCCTGAGTTAGGCGGGCGCCACCGCAGATTAAATCTGCTGCCATGCCCACCGCCACCAGAAGTTTCCAGAGAGTGAGGGAGAGGCGGGGCCTCTGCCACTCCCTCACTCCCTGGCCCCCTCCACTGCCTGTCTTGGACTCAGCCAGGGAGTGAGAGGCAGAGGCCCCGCCTTTCCCTCAGTCCCTGGCCAAGACTGAGAGTGGCTGGGAGCTGGGGGCCCCGAGCATACCCCCCTCCCCAGGAGCGGGGCCCAGAGCAGGCACCCCGAGATGCCCCGCGTTAAGGCCGGCCATGCCCCTGCCCAGTACCCACCTTCCCTGGACTCCTACCCTGCCTGAGTGCCTGGCCCACCTGCCCCAGCAGTACAACTGCGGCAGGTGCTGGGGTGGGCGGGCATGGGCAGGCGTCTGGGGGAGGCAGAGCTGGGGGCAGGATGGGTTTGGCACAAGCTGAAAGCTCCTTACCAGGGGATCTGATGGGAGATAGTATCGTATCCCCTAGTAAGATTGGATCAATTCAGTTAGTCAGATTTTGTCCAAAATTGGAGGATTCGTACTGATCCAATTCCGATCTTCCCATCCCTATAAACTACTGATCCAAACAGGGATATCTTCCACAGGCATTACACTATAATTTTGCCCAGAAGTATGTGAACTGCATGAAAATGCTGCTTACCCCAGGGGAAGCATTTTGTGAGAGTGCAGTCTACCTAAAACATGGGCATGGAGACTAAACTACCTTCTCGTGTGCTGGAAGCAGTTCCCTCCAAAACTGAGCTGCTACAAATTGGGGTGATGGGACCAATACAAAACATTAACACACTAACACTGCCTGTGCTCCACTTTATCTGTTGGAGGAATATTTCATCTTACATTTGACTCAATACAAGGTCTTTCATGAGCACTAGATAAATCCCCAGATAAAAGACATCACATCCCCCTTGAAAGAAGAAAAAGCAACAGGAAAGTTCTACAAAAGGTCTGAATCTAGACTATATTACAATTGGCTGCTACAAATTTCCTTAAAAGCCTAATCATCTTCTCTACGCTGTTCCTTTGCCAGTAAAAGAATAACCCAAACAGAAAAGCTTCTCTATCAAAACAAGAACGCCCCCAAAGCGTGTAGAGAGCTCCAAGAGCAATTTTAAAAATAATATATAATGTTTTTCTTTCCAAAGGAACAGGGATTTACATTGTCCTTCTATCTTTCTCTCACACTCCTGAACTTGTCACAAAGAAAGCCAAAATCTGAATTGGTTTCTGTGCCTGTCTTCGAACTGAAATGAGTTTACACTGTGTGGATGTGGATGTCTGACCTTGAGAGTATCTAGTCTTACAGGGCTGTAAAAAGCAATAAAATGGAATAAACAATAGGGATAATTGGAAAAACAAGTCGCACTGTGCTCAACACGTAGGTCACACAGGAACAGTGTTCATTCTACAATGTCTGCTCCAAATCATGCTCACTATGGTCAACTGCAGTGCAATGCAGAGATACCTGGTTGCATGTTCTCCAGCTTGAGTCATCCTGTTCATGGATGAAATTCTGTTCATGCTAAGGACAGAATAGAATCAGGCATTAATCTGTATTTCCCCCATCTTGGTTGAAAGGGTGCGAGCTAGCAAGGAAAAGATAAAATTATGGGTTCCAGTGGGAAGGATCCTGCAGGGGGGCATAGCTATCATTGTTCCGGGGCCCAAGCTGGGTGGCGGCCCACAGGGCCCAAACTTGGGGAAGAGGGGGGCACAAACTCCATCTTTTAGACACTTTCTCTACCCTCAGCTCAAATGGGTTTTTAAACAAAATCTCTAAAACAGGAGGGTATTCACTAGTGTTTCACTCACTACAGTATGTAGGTATCCCTCCAGTGTCATTGGAGAAACTCCTCTATTTCCTTTCCAGTGGGACAAAATCTCCTCTCCAGCTGATCAGGAGAGGTACTGCCCACCCTGGGGACTCTCCCCACCAGAGCCAAACCTGCCTCTGAAATTCAAATTAAATTCTATCCAGTTTTTGCAGACAACCCATGGGAAATCAGAGGAATTCTTCAATTGCTTGTCATACGTGAAACCAGATCCACTACTGAACCTTCCACCTTGTGCTGGACACAGAAAGGCCACCGCCATATGGTCATATGATGGCAACTTTAATTTCTTTTCAGAGGGAACAATAGAATAAACAGTTTGGGACAGTGAAGGGGTGTCAAATACTGTTGTCGGAGTAGCAAGTGTTTTGCTGCACATAGCATGAAGCTATTCTACTCTTCTGTGGGGTGGGGTAGAAGCAGCGGTAGGAGGAAATACTGTTCTGGAGGTGAACCCACTACCCCTGCTTATCCATTGGCATCATTCTTACCAGGGTTACACAGAAGCCCTGCCATTCAAAGCTCCTGAGAACATGAACTGGATTACTGCATCTTCTGGACAGATCATGCTTCCTCCTCACTCAGCACTAGACGTTCTGTTGTGTTAACCTTACACTGTCCTTCCAGTGGAAAGTGTTGCATACACGGACCTTGGATCTCTGGTGCACTTTCTGTCCTGGGCACTCTGACACTGGTCCATGCTCAGAGAACCACGGAGTCAATTTATCCCCATACCAATATGAAAGGAGTTTTGCAGCATCCGAAACCTTTTGTTAGTATCAATTTCCCTGAATATCCTCGTAACCCATAGTATGTCATATGCTTTGCTTGCAGTGAATATTTTCTTCTTTAGCTAACGATAGAGAAAATGTAGCCTCTTCCTTTCTCCTGTAACAGTGCCTCCGACACTTCCACATACACACCCTCACTTCCACAACTGCTAAGATCCTCAAGAAAACAAGCACACAGCACTATGCTTTAAATCCAAAGAAAGGACTCTTTCTAGCCAAGGCTTCTAAGCCTTCTTCACTGAATACTTTTGATCAGATCTACATTAGCCAAGATGATATTGAGCTTCAGAAAAACACTTTAAAAACTGGAGTGGACATTTCCACTATGAAATCTAGCTCTCCCAATAGCCACTTCAAGAGAAGGTAAATTGTAACAAACAAAGCTTCCACAGAGAATTATCTTTACTTACCAATTTTAAAACAAACATACAGCCACCTCTTTCTCTCTGAAAATCTTTTATTACTATTCTTTCTAATCCAGGAAAGGGGAACATCAACCCCAGGGGCCAAATGTGGTCCAGGCTAGTTTTTATAGGACTCCTTTCCAATTCCTGACACCACGTGATCCAGTTTCTACCCCCAAGGATTGAAAGGCTGAGCGAGATGAGGGCACACACACAACGACAGGGGGCAGATCCATGGTACATATCCATGATCTGGACCCTCTTTCTGAGCTCACTCCTTAAGCACCCTGCCCCAAACTTCTATACAGCCCCTGGAGCTTGTATTAATTTTCAAAGTGACCCCTTGGCAGGAAAAACTTCCTCACCCCTGTTGCAGACCTAGGATTGCAATTACAATTGGAATTACATCTATATGACCAGATTCCTATACCCACATGAACTATTACTATTATTATTTTTCATTATATTTCTAGGATAGTTCCTAAGAGCCTCAGTCACAGACCAGAGCTGCATTGTGCCAGGCACTATACAAATATATTACAAGAAGGTCCTTGCCCCAAAAGACTTACAATCTAAGACAAGAGACACACGAAGACAACAGAGAAGGAGAAGGAAACAGAGAGTGAAAACAGACATAACACTAACTCTGCTTTAACACTGCTTTCGCATTTCTTTTGTATATTGCAGGGCTGCATAAGGCACCAATACAGCCCTGCAAGACGGATAAGAAATGTTAAACTGGAGATAGTGTTATGTCGGTTTTCACCCAGTGAGAAATACTGCTTGGAACTCCAGGAATGTCCCTTTAAACTGGGAATTCAGTATTTGGAGAGAGAGTACTTAGCTGAATTCCTATCCGAGGGCAAATCTCCCCTGCACCTACAAACCTCAGGTCTATTCTGTGAAAAATGTCCGCCAGGTTGTCTTTCATCAAACTTGGTTTGAAGCTCAACTTTTTTTTAACAACTGCAAACTGTTGCAGATTCCCTATCTCCTTTGTCATCTGAACTCTATAAGGCCTCTTTTACATGGACGTCACCCACCCATGAACACCCATCGGATGGGTGTGAGAGTGCCCATGTAAACGTCCACGAGTGGGTGTGTGCGCGTTCATGACCCACCCACGGAGCAGCCGGGAAGGAGCCGGCATGCTCCGTGGGTGGAGGTGGGCAGAGATGGGTGTCCAACACCCGCCAGTCCATGTAAAAACCAAAACACCCACACCTACGGGAACAGGTCCGCCGAGACCACAGAGAGATGGCCAGAGAGGCCACGCAGGGGCCCCCATGCAGACATGCCCACCCCAGGAGACGCCGGATGCCCACCCGGGAGCCCTTAAAAGGGACCCGAAACAGGACATGGGTGCGCCGGCTCCCAGGATGTCTGTAAGGAAAGCCTCCGACAAGACGAAGGGAGCCAGCGCTGCGACACGTGCAGGATGGGCCAGGGTAAGCAGAGGGACCCCGGGATGCCCAGGGCAGGGGGGCCAGCCCCACAAGCTGGGGGGGGGGGACATGGGAAGGACCACTGAACACAGCACACCCGTCTCGCCACAGGGCTGAGGACAGACCGTGGTGGCCGCCCTGACCGCAGCTCCCCACCCCAGCACAGCCACGGGGAAGGGAGCGCAAGCGACAGTGAGGTAAATGAGAGGGGACCCCAAGAACCCGGGGAGGGGGGGCCCGCATGCCAACAGTGGAAAACAACCCGAGGGAGCACAGGGCGGTCAGCCGACAACTAATGGTTGCAACCCCCACCCCCAGGACAGCACCCAGACGCAGGAGCAACGCACCACCAGGGAGATGGCCGAAGAGGGCCTCCGTGACAGCCAGGTAAGGCGCCCGTGCACCCCGGGGGGAGCGGGGAGGGATTCCCCCACAGGGGGGCTGTAGGGCAGATGCTAATCTCTCTGCAATACCCCCAACAGGAGACAAGCAGCTCCGCTGTCACCACAGCTACCGGGCGGGCCCCAAACCGTGACGCTGGTAGGTCCCCCACAAGCAGTACCCAAAAGGGGGAGCCCTGTTCGAGGCAGGAGACAGGGCCTTCATACGCGTGTGGGGGGCCCGAAAAGATCCAGCACGACCTGGTGTGCAGCTACAAGACCAAACAGGTCTATGAAGCCATCGCTCAGGAGATGCAGCGGCAGGGGTACAATAGGGATGTCACCCAGTGTCTGCAGCAGGCAAAAGGCTTGAGGTCCAGATATAAACATATCAAGGACAACAATCTCAAATCAAGCAGTGCCATGTGGACAATGGAATTCCAGGAGGAGCTGGACCGGTTCCTCTGCATGGACGGGGATATAGTCGCCTCCCACCTACACGGCACTGCTTTCGCCAGGGGCAGGCAGCGGGCACACACAACACCCCCCCGCCCAGCTCCCCGGAGCAGGGGGAGACCGCAGCCCCTGGAGAGGCAAGCCAGGATGTGGGAGGGGACAGCCCCATCACACAGGGGGAGGAGACACCCCAGGAACCCGCTCACGCAGGGAAGGGGGCCACACGCGGAGCGGATGGAGACCCGGGATGCCTCCCAGGATGTGGAGGAAGACAATCCAGGTAGGAATGCAACCAAGGTCCAGGAGGGGGACCAGGCCGGGAGGGGGGGGGATAGGCCCCAGCCCCAGTGACCGGAGCCAAAGCTGGGCACCAGGGATTGACTGATGGATCCACATTACCACTGCAGCTCAAGGCACCCTGGAGGTCCACGAGGAGGAGGTCGTGGAGGAAGAGGAGGTCGAGGAGGAACCAGAGGCACCCCCAAGAGCCAGGCGTCAGGACAACAATGGTAGGCCACAACGCACAAGGGATGAGTTACGGGCTGAGGTGATGGGCCTGTAAGCTTGCAACCCCGGCCGGTACCAGCGTGACGGGATAACAGGCTGGCCACAGGGGCAGCCCCTACAACCAACCGCTCCCCATGCGTGACAGGGACAGGACGGTGCCCATCACTGGTAGGTTACCGAGCCACACAGCCAAACAGTCACTGAGGGGTATGCGGGGGGGAGGGACTGAGCGACAGGCCCCTAGGAGGGATTGTAACAGCACGGTCCCGGGTGAGTACGCCCCCTGATGGGGCTAGCTCCGTTGGTGGACGGAGGGGACATGGTCCCCGGCACCCCGCCCGACCAGTAACAGACGCCATAGGGATGGACAGGGAGGGGGGGGCGGGCACCCTCCGGGGTAACAGAGATGCACGGTTAAGGGCACCAAGTACGGACTCAGAAGGTCTCGCATCCCAACATGTTACCACCCCTCCCACAGATGAGCACCCAGGTCCGGCGAGGGGAGCTGCTGCCGGCAGTGCTGACAGGAATTGGCAGATGCAGGCCCGGAACAGGCGGAGGAGAGAGGACCTCGGCAGGGAACTGCTGGAGGAAACCAGAAGGTTAGCTGAGGTGCACACTGAGGAGCTCGCCCTCACGACGGAGGTCCAAAGAGGGGAGGGGAAGAGGGACCAGGACATACTGGCAGCCGTGTTAACCCGGTCCCGCACCGAGCACCTGCGGGACAGGCGCCAGACTGCCATCCTCCACCGCGAGATGTGGCTCGACAGAGCTGAGAGGGCAAGGGGACGTGTAGCGCTGGAGGGGACCTCCGCACGGGCCCTTGACCTCATTGGGGAAGCAGTGGGGCTCCTGCGGAGAGAACCCCAGCAGGACGTGCCCCCTCCAGGCCCGGGTGGATGACAGCCGAGTACCACCGGGGCGTTTCCCCCCCCCCCCCCCCC
>QEPC01010046.1:549847-636326 GCA_003113815.1 Sphenodon punctatus | reverse complement strand
CCCCCCCCCCCCCGCACTTCGGCCAACCCTGGTTTCCCCAACAGCACCCCTTCGCCGGTCTCATTGACCGGATCCCTCTCCTCCACATAGCCCCACAACAGCAGCCCATAGGGCTGCCCTTCCGCCCCGCACCCCTCCCGATTCCTCCACAGCTGCCTCAGAGACCCCCCCTCCAGGAACCACGATCTCCCCCGCCCAACCCAGAACCTCCAGGCGACCAACCACCCATGCCGGCCGCCCCACCAGCTCCAGTAAGCCGGGCCACTAGGCTGTCAGGAAAGGGGGGGGGAGAGGGAGGAAGGCATAGTTAACAGCAGAGGGATGGGCAGAGGGGAAGCTGTGTGGGGAGCAACGGGAACCCCGAGGACCACGGAAATGGCCGTGGTGCCAGGGTAACAAAGCAAGGCAGGGTGAAACACTGACCTTCTGTTCCATCACCGCAGGGTCCAGCACCTCAGCCCGGCATGGGGCAGCCTGTGGACAACAGAGAGCCCGGGCCATCCTGCCGCCGCTCCCGAAGGACGGCAGCTGCCAGGGCCTGCAGGGGAGCGAGCCCCGGTGGTGCACCGAAACGGGCATGGGGAAGGCCCCGCAAACCGTGACTCCCCCCCACAACCTTGTACATAACCCCAAATAAACTGTGTTGTACATTAGCTCTCTGTTGTTCGGTGTGTCAGTGGGGGCGCCATGGTGTACAGGGGTCACTCTACATGCAGACAGAGGCATGACATGCACAAGTCCGATGCTGGAACCATACGTCCCCGGCCTGCAGGCAGCCGGGTGGGCAACAGCATGGCTCCCATGGCAGGGTACAGGTCTGCACTGGAACCTCTTTGGAGTACCGGCCATGCCACCGGACAGCCGGTGAAGGGCCGAGGTCTGGTGCGGTTCACCTGCCATGACTAGAAGGCAGTGGGTGACCCAGTGGCATGGGGTACAGGCCTCACAGAAGCGGGGAAACCCTACAACCCAAACATCAGGGCTGAAACGGATCGGGGAACAGACATAGCAGACTTTATTGTTACCTGTTACATGGTTCTGTGAAGGGTGGGGCCTGTCAACATCACTACTCAGTTGCCTGCCATCTGGGTGACAATACGCTGACACAGAGCGTCCCGGTTCTCCTCTGATATGTGCCGGAACATGCCTCCCTGGATATGTTGGTCGAGGGGCATGGGACCCTCTCACTGCACCAGTTGGGGATAATCAAGGACAGCTCCCCCACATGTTGGTCTCATGCCTCCGGAGATGTGGGTCGAGGAGCTCCCTGAGCCGGGTCAACAGGGAGCGGTTCATGCGGAAGTGCTCCGTCCATGCATCATCCGTCCAGGTGGCCAGCATGTTCTCCCACCATTCATTGGTGCGAGAGTGCATCCAATGCAGCCTCTGTGTTGGGACAGTGACATGGCACCCGTAGACATTCAGCAGCCCCCGGGACAGGACCAGGCGCTTGTCCTCAGACACCGCTGTTCCAAATATGAACTGTCGGCGGACAGCTGCCCTGTGTGCCCACGGCACCGATGCAGCTCGGCTCATGTTGGCTGCTCTCCTGTGCCACACTCCATGGTTGCAGAAGCAGTGACCCGGCAGTAGTAGTTCAACCCATTGCTTGAACACCAGCTCCAGGATCATGACGCAGAAGGACAGGACCGTTAACACACAGCCCGCTCCTCAGGGGGCTCATCAACAGCCAGCATGGTACCAACAACAACACGCAGACATGGGGGGAACCCACCACCGGTACCAGTGCTGGATACCCCAGCAGTTACCCGTCTAGCCATTATGTGGCCAGCGGACCTGACCCAGGCCTGTGCAGTTGTGACTGTGTCCCCTTCAACCACCCGGACTATCGGCAGCCGCAGCACCTAACTATCACCCCCCTGCGATTTCTTCCTCCAGGCCCTGTGCGCCCTGCACACCCGCACCGTGCCTCCCACCACCCCTGCAACCCCAAGCCTGTCCGAGGGTAACTGGGACGGCTGCACAGGGCGACCCGCTGTGCACACTCGCCTACCCCCGCTTCGGCACCTACACCCTGTTCTGCACACCAGCACCACCTTTCTATCGCCTCTCATTCACCACGCTCACACCACCCCTCGCTCGGCCACAGCAACCGACACACATATGTACCATGGCAGCCCGTGCGGTGTACCCTGCAAATGATGCGGTACTGTGGGTGTGTTCTGCACACCTGATGGCAATCTCCCCTTGCCGGGCCGCCAGCACGTCCCCCCCTCATGGACTGCCTGGCACCCATGGGGCTCGGGGCACTCCGAGGCTCTTCTGTGGCCGTGCCCTGTGCCCCTGCCATCACCCCGTTCGATCCCTGGCCAGGGCACATCCGCACCGGCCTTGCTTCGGTCACAGCACTGTACAGCTGTGTTCTGGCAAGATACGCTGCTTGGAGGGGCTCGTTATCTCTCTGCTAGAGGCAGCCATGGCCTTGCTGATCTGTCATAACTAACGCTGGAATGCACCCACCAGGTGCATGGGGCAGGGATTCACAGGGCCTTGCCGGCGTCCCACTATCAGCTGTGTATGGCCGCAGTGCAGTCACAGCCGCTCTCTATAGGATCCCAGTACAAGCAGCTACGTAGGCCTTGGAATGGCCATGGCAGGGTGCGGAACAGGCCCCGAAGTCGCCGGTGGTCAGTGGCGGATGGCTTTGATCTCCTGTCGCAGTACATGTGGGTGATGGGCCATCCATTGGGAGGTCCGGCATGCCGGGGAGCTTGGCTTTACCCTACTTCAACAACCTCTGTGGGACCGACCAGGCGCTGTTGCAGTGCCCTGGACCGCACTGGAGATCACGGCTGTTCGCCTGGTAGCTGCGCGTCCGGAGTATGGACTGGCCCTCCACGCCGGGGGTCCCCGTGTTGTTACCGACTACACTGGCATCCTACTGCGTGCCCGTGGCATCTCCCGTCCGTAATTGGACTGCCAGGCACTTTTTGGGGAGCTGGATCTGCTACCCGCTGATGTTGGAGGACCCCTGCTGACCGGGACCCCTACGACATGTGAACGTGGCATCCTCCGATCAGTGATGAACCTACGGAATGTGAAGGCTGCTGCTGCTGCCACGGGGAACCACCTCCTGCCCCGTTTCATGGTGGATGCGCATATGAGTTCCTGGGGATTCTGCAGGGGCCTCCTCGCCTGGGAGGGGCTTGTCCCAGGGCAGCGGTTCCAGGGACATCCTTCGGCCTCTCCATGAGCAGGGCATCCCAAATGGCCCCTCCATTGCATTGCCATTGCTGTGCCCGTGTTGTGGGTTGTCTCAACCTTTTGCCCCCTGCTCCAGCCCACGGTACTGTGTAACCCTGGGGTAGGCTGGTCTTTCAGCCAGACCCCATTGCTGCTTCCCTTCACTCCGGCCCCCATCGCCCTGTAGTGTTACCAAGCGCCTCCTTCCCTCTTGGAGTGACTGCAAAGGTACACCTGTGTGTGACTTGTGGGGAATGGACATGAGCCCGATCACCCCGTCGCCAGTCTTGGTTTGGCCATTCCCCCTGTCACCCCATCATGAATAAAGTCTGTGCCTTTGCCTGTACCACCTTGGGTGCATTCGTGCCCTTGTGCGACGACAGTCGCCCCTCCCCTGGCTGCCGCCCTGTCCTTGTGTGTTGGTTACTGTGATGGGGGTCACTGGCGTTTCTGCTCGGGATGACTGGGGTTGTCGGGTGGCATACAGTGATGCGTGCTGTATTCCCCTGTGGGCTCCAGGATGGATAGTGGATTCGCCCCGGTGGATGGTGTGGGCCCACCGCGTCCCATTGAGCCCTGTCCTTCAGTTACTGGTGGTTGCCTGGTGTCCGTGTTCCCTTTGCAGGCACCCTTCCCTCAGGGCTACCCCCTGTATTTCCCTGTGGAGGTGTGGTGTACCGCCTGACTGGATTGGCTGGGCAGTCGTGGTGTGCGTGTGCAACATGTGTGCTGGTGATGTCCCATGGCGGTGCTCTCTGTTGTACCCCCAGCGCGCGGGGACGGGGGGCAGGCTGCAGGCCCCAACCCCTCCCTAGCAGCCGGTGGGGGCCTTTGCACTGACATTCTGGCCTGTCTGGTGGGGGATACCCAATGGTTGGCTGCCCTGCCTGGGCTGTCCTGCCTTACACCGCTCCTGGTGCCCCCTGTTGGTTCCCACCATTTGCACTCTAGGCAATGGATGGGCGGCAGGCAAGCCGGGCAGCTGACCATGAGTGCGGGCAGTGTAGGGGCCTGTTGTTGGCTGCCCGTGTTCCTCCTTGGTGTGAGCGGGTGGGGTGCTGGATTGGGTGTCCCTGCCCACTGCATGGGTTGTGCTTGCTGTGTGGTTCCGACCCCTGCTGACCCGCACCCTTTCCGTGCACCTTCTCCCCTTCTCCCTCTCCCTTCTAGCAACACTGGTTGTGTTCCTGTCCATTCTCCGCCTGGCACAGATGGCCGGGCAGCTGCAGCGTGCGGCCTCGGATCTCTGCGCTGGGGCTCGCCTGTATAATGATATCACAGAGTGTGCTGTATGTGTGCGGGGCCCTCTCCCCAGGTGTCTGTTCGGGTTCCACTGTGTTGGGGCCCACTGTCCCGTCCTGATGGCCCCTTCTCTCTATCCCTTAGTGCAGACAATGATTGCAGAGCGGACAAGGGAGCAGGAGGAGGTCGTGTAGCTCCTGCTGCACCTCCTGGAGCGGGTGCACCGCCTGGACCACGCCCAGGCAGATCGATGGAGCCGGGTACAGGACTGGCGTCCTTATTGAGGCCGGGGCCCCGCCCCACAAACCCAGTCTCTGTGCTGCATCCCCATCTGCCTTGGACCTTTCTCATGTTCCACGCCCTTCCCCCTTGTAATACAGTTGGTTTGCCCCCTTCTCCGTTTGTGTGTCATGTTCCTCCGTGTGGCCTGGTCTCTTGTGTGGGTGCCTCATGGTGGTTGTGGCACTGTTGAGTGGCAGGGACTGGTTATCCCACGCCCCACCCTCCCCAGCATATGTGGCTGCTCTGCCGTGCCCTTTGGGTGTCCCCCTGGTTTCCCTGGCCTGGGGTGTTTGTGGCCGGTCAGCCACCTGTCCTGGTTCCCTTCTGTCCCCACCGGCCCGGTCTCATTCCACCCCTTTCCCCCGGTCCCTTGGGTTGGGGGTCTGCTCCCCTTGGCTGCTGTCCTGGTGCCCTGACACCTCCCTGCGTTTGCGATGCCCCCCCCTTGTCGGATACACAGATCCCTTATTGGTGTGGGGATGCCGGCAGCAGGTTTGCTGCTGGTTGGTGTTATCTGGGTCTCCCCTCCCCCCCAATGCCGTTCCCTGCCAGCCCAGCTGTGCTGTGGACTTGCGGTCCTGCCGGCGTCCCTGCATGTGTCTGGTTCCTGGCTCCTTGTCCGGGGACCTTGGGATTGTGTGTGCGGGGCCTGTGCTGGAGTGTTTGTGTGTTGGGGTCCCCTGTTGCATCGGGCCTCTGCCTCCCTCCCCTGTGCCCCTTCCCGCCTGCTGGGGACCTCCCGCCTCCATGGCCTTGTAGCCCTTCCCTGTGTGGTTGTGTTCACAGTTGTGTGGGGGTGGTTTCTGGTTGGGGGGGGGTCTGTGGCACCCAGCTGTCTGGGGTCTGCTACAGTGTGTCTCCTGTCATCCCAGCTCCCTCCTACCCCGCGCACATGAGGTCTGGGGGTTCACAGGCGGAGCTGCGTGCTGCGGCTTCATTTGCCCTCAGTTGGTCATGTTGTGCCGTCGCTGTGCTGGGCAGGGCTTCCCCACCGTTTGGTGTCTCAGGTGTCTGTGTACCCGTCATGGGTGTTTGCTTGGTGTTTCCCGGGGTGGGTGATTGGCCGCTGGGTGTGTGCTGGCCCCTTCCCTTCCCTTCCGTCCCACAACCCACCGCAGCACCGTCCGTGTAAATGTCGCCCAGCTTGATGCCGCCGTGTGTTCTCCGGGTGTGCTCACCCACCCATCTCCACCCACTGGGCCGGCGGCGGCATCCATGTAAAAAAATAAGGCCTAAGAGTTAACCTCCTTCTTTACAGAGGTGGTTACAAAACAACTTGGTACATCTGATGCCATTCTGACACAGTGCAGGGGCATTCTACAGGTGGTTGTTGTTAGGATACAGTCATATTGTATGACACTGTACTTTTATTACAATCTTTGGCTCCCACGTCACATTATTTCTTTTTGTTATTTGCGCTCATTTGTTTCCCATTACACATTTCAACTTTTTAAAAGAGCAATCTATGTGTATTGCAGTCAGTGGAGGTTGAGGTTTTGCTATGCAGAAAAGAAGAGAATGTAGGTCACAAAGCAGTTCTAGGAACAAAATAAATCATAAGTGTGAAAATAAATCATAAGTCTGCAAGAAGACTGATCCATATGGATGTTGGTTTGGTCCAATGATCACACAGCAGTCCACTGATAAAGGAAATGGACCTAGCATCAAAACGTGCAATAGGATTTTCCTTTCATCCATTTCAAAGGACAAGCTAAAGGTAGCATTCTAATTCAACTAACAAAAATACTGAACCTGCAGCATGAGACAAGCACGCTCAGCAAGCAGCAGCTACAAAGGGAAGTGTATAATTTTTTTAAGTCAAATTTTGAGCAGGAGTAAGTGGCTATCGCTCTGTTAAAGCACAGTGTTGCAGCTATTTACTTCACATGTAAACTTGGCTGAGTGTGGTTTTCTGCACTCCGCCTAGAAATTGAAAAATGAAACAATTTTGTTGATTTTTGGAAAAAGCAATGCTATTTCTGTATGTTAAAAGTTTGGAATACTGAAGGAGTGAATTTGAAAGAATGATTTTGCTACAATCTCCAATTGTCCAGGGAGAAGTCAAGACACACACACGTGTGTAAATTGTTTTTGATACACATGTTGAACGGATTGCACCAACTCTTATTATTTCAGTGTCAGAAGCATCTGGGTGCAGCTGTGGGTCTTTGTCCATACCCCCCCTCCAATTTACAGGCAGCTCATAGCCTAACTCATATGAACTGGCCAGCATCAGATGTCACGCAGCACAGTCTGATGAAAAACATATGTCTGCAGAGGTAGGAAGAAAAATCTAGCCATATTACAGTTTTGACTTAGTCACGACATTGTGAAAGGGGGGGGGGGGGGTTGAGAGAGAGACCAGTCTTCCCTCCTCTCTCTCTGCTCCTGCCAACAAAGAACTGCTTGTTTCACTTACTTCCCAGAAACAGCATTAGCCTTCCAACAAGGTCAGCAAAAATGCGGCTTTTCAGTTCTGAATGCATTTTGTTCCAAAAATCTGTGAAGTATTAAAAAAAAAGTTGCACTATCCCAGTGCACACAGAGCCTTTTATTTAGTGATCTGGATTGAGAATAACCATGCAGAAAGTTCTCAGCCATTCCAGCGGATATGTTAAGGAATTAGTGATATGAACATTTAGCAACACTTTTCTCTCCTCATTGCTTTGGATTTAAAAATAATCTGCAGGTGCAGTACCAATACTGTGAATTAACACAGAAAGATTTGACTAGTTACCCTTTTTTTCAGAATGTCTGAGCTCTTCCTTTTTGAGTAACTCTGAATGAATACCAAGCATGCTGTTAGAGTAAGCACTAAGGAAACCTTTTAAATACTCACATAATGTTACTAATTAATTATATAGATTGTTTTGAAATGACAATTATAAAAAAGTTAACTTTTGCCATTTTATTATAATTTGTCATTCCAGCAGCACTTTTAGTGTTCAAAGTGCTTTACAATTCTTATCTATTTCCGCTTAGCAACAATGCTCTAACTACTGAATCTTCAGTGCCAAGTACATTGCTGGCGCTATATAAATAATAACAACCACCACCCTGTAGAGTAGGTCATTTTAATTCCCATTTCAGAGGGGGGACTGAGGCTGAGAGATAGGCCACTCAGTAAGTTTATGGGTAAGATGGGATTTGAACCTTCATCTCCTGGATATAAGTCCAACAGCTTATTCACTAGACTACACTGACTTTACTTGTTTGGAATCCCCCCTTCTTCCATTTCAGTCTCTTTAGACCAACGGGGGGCAACCTAAGCTAATCAGAGGGCCACACATCCAGTTCTCAAACACCCCCATTAAGTTGCAAGAGCAGCAATCTTTTTAAATTCATAGCCCAGCCTTCTGGAGCCTGGTGTGATGTCCTAGCACTCCCCAAGGAGCAGAGCACATCAAAAAGGAGGGGGTGGGGGGAGACATGCGTCATGGCGTTGATCAGCCCCCCCCCCCCTTCCACTTCCAGAACACTTCCCTTCCACTTCCTTGACCCTTGGGAAGTGCTATTACTCACAGCATCCTAGACCTTTGGGACAAAGGTTCTAAGAGTGGGGTTTGACTCCCAAGTGGGGTTGGGCCAAAAGTTCGCGGTCCTGATTGGTATTTGATAGAGATGGCTGTCTGAGGGAATTATGGATCCATATTTAAATCCATTAAAAATAGTAGAAAAATATCCAAAAAAAACCCATTGCAGGTGTATAAATGGCCACTGGACCATTCTGCGCATGTGTGGCCTTTTCCAAAATGGTGGCAGCATCACCACCATTATGGGAAAGGGCAGCCGGTCTGCACATGTGCGAAATGACCACTGTGTGTGTGCAGACTGGTTGCCCTTTTCCAAATGGTGGTGATCCTGCCACCACCATTTTGGAAAAGGCTACGCATGCGCAGAATTGTCAAGTGGCCAATTTGTGCATTCAAACTTTTTGTTTATTCATTTATTTATTTATTTATACCAAACTGCAATGCGGGTGTTGCTATTTGGTATGGATTAATCTGTAACTGCTCATTACGAGCAGTTTCAGATTTAATCCGCATGCAAATGCCCAACCCTAGTATTTGATCTACTTCACATGTCTTTGTCTGGGGTCATGGGATTATATGGTGTCATGCTGACAAAATCTGGGAATCCACTGCTCTAGGAGGAAGAGGGATGTGGGGTAACCCCTTTGAGGGGGAGAGAGACTATGACCCACAGGCCAAGGATTGCTTACTATTGCTTTAGACTATGAAAATTAATTAGTCGGTCCTCCTTTTGCTTCTCCTGTCCTAGCACAACTCTCCAACGCTGAGGTTGCTAGCCTTTAAAAGGGAATGACAACAGACAAACAAACATGTTTTCTTTTAAATTAAACTTTAAAAATAATAACAAAAGCTTTTTTTTTCTTTTTTTTTTAAAGTGTCCATTACTGCATCATTTTTTAACTGGTCCAGGTTTGTGCTAAGATGGAAACAAAGTAATTCAGAGAGTATCTTTTACTAGACTAACATTCTTATAGAACTGGCAACGTTCTTGGAGGATAGAATAGGTTCATTAGGGGACGTAACGTCTGACCATCAGGAGCTGAGACCAAACAGTAGGGAATGAATCACTCCATTATGACCTGCTGGAGAGTGGCCTACAGGTTGCTTGACCATTGGTCTGATCCAGTATTAACTTCTTATGTTCTTAACTTCTGTTTGTGAGAATATGCAATTTTCAAGCCACACTAGTTTACAAGGTACAATTTACTAAGTAGCTTGAACAAGTTTTGGCCTCCATTTACCTACTCCTGAAATTAATGAACTCTGGTCACTACAGTCTTATTAGCTGCTTTTCTGTAAAATAAAAAGAGATTCCAGACTGTTATTTGGTAGCTTTTAGCTTCAAACAACCTGAAAACGCTCTATCCCAGAACATGGGTGGCAAAAGACTCCTTTCCACATTGTGCACAGGTTCCTCTAGGAATGGTTCCAGCTCACTTGCAAAGTCTCACTCTCAAAACTGCAAAATGCTAGCCAAGTCCTTGCAAACCAAGACTGGCAAAACCCAAACAATCCCAAACAACATGCATTTGTTTTGCACTTTCTCATTATTTTATAACCTTAGGAGTTTATATGTCCTTATCTATGGAGTCCCAGATTACTAATTTAACCAAAATTGCATTTTTACCATTTCCCAACAATAGCAGAGTCCCACCCTAACAGGAAATGGAAACATTGGTTCATACATTTATTACAAGCTAAAGAGGATTACTGTACTGTTTTATTGGGCACACTTCCTGACTGCTTGGGGGGGACCCCAAAACCTAAAGCAGGTGCAAAATACCATAACCTCAGTTATTACCAGACCCAAATTAAATTACCGCAATCACTGGAGTGGTAGAGTAAAGCTTTTAGTTCACAGTTTTTTATAAGAAATATTTCTAAAATGTGTGCAGTTGTCAGTACAAACTGCTTTCCCCTTTAAAATCTCCAACTCCTTCAGAGCAGTGTATTTTAGCAGCTGAGACTGCGCTGGCCTCTCACAGGTAGACCTTCATCAAAGACAAGAAGTCTTTCTGCAGAACAGAGCTGCTCCCTTTTTAGGGCTCCTGCCACTCGGGGTTTGACCGGAGCGCTGAAGCTTTTCAAACATTCTCTCTAGGCATACACAATACTTTGCAGAAAGCTGAACTGCTGAGCTAGCACTCTTAATTTTTAAGAACCAAACATTCTGAAAGGTTTCATTTGCCTCAACTCCTCCTATTTAATGCTCAGGGTTATTCAATCATCACCTTATATTTTACCTGTGTTCGCATGTGCTGGGGGAAGAGGGCACTGCATTGCATTAGCAAGTTCCAGCTGCACAGGTGAAGTTCCAGCACCTCAAACCTTTATAAGATGACTGTGGGGAGCAGGCTGCAGGCTGACCATTTAGCCTTGCACTCCCATGTGTCTATAACCAGCCTCTGCCTCATCAATCTTGCACTCAGTCCTGTCCTTATCTTTTTTTATTAGCCCAAACGTATTAGTCTTAAATTTACACAACTTCACACAAATACATGCGTGCAAGTTTATGCAACTGAGCAATGTATGGTTTTCTTTAGGAGAAGCAGCAACCCTATCCCCCTAGAGAAGTGTCTGTGGTTAAACTTATAATAGAGGACTACAAGGTTAGAAGTCAGAAGTTCTTGGTGGTTTTCTCAGCTCTGACAAATATTTGGTCCAGAGAGAGTGCAGTTGCCATGCTGGTCCCAAGTGACAAGAGAGACAAAGTGATTCGAATGATCTCGTTTATTGGACCCACTGTTGTTGGTGGAAATAAGCAAGCTTTCGGGTCACACTGGGCCCTTCCTCAGGCATGTAGCGTAGCCAGTAGAAATATATACGCTGAGCAAATGTAGAGCAGGTATATATGAGGGGGAATGGAATGGGTGGGAGTGGACAGAGCAAGATGGGAGGGGGAGAGGGGGGACTAGAGAGAGATTTGCTGGGCATACTTGGTCTGCAATCTTGGGTGTGCTACTCAGAGTGTGATTTTCAGAGGTATTGGACCCCTTCAGATGCTACTGATTTTAAAATCAGGCTCCTAACTTCTTTCTGCCGTACTTTCTGGATCTATGAAATGGGAATAATATTATTTCCCTAACTCAACGGGGTGTTGCAAAGTTTCATTAAATAAGTTTTGCATAGTGCTTTGAGACACCCTGATGACAGACAGTACCAAAGTGCAAACAAAATAATTTCTACAACATCCCCTTTGTAGCTAGCCTTATGTAGAAATTTTTTACATTCTAAATTTTCATTTTCTACAATTCATGGTTTAGCATCTGTTTTTTTATGGTTCTGAAGTTGCTTATTTGGTTTCTGCTGAATCCTAATCTTTGTAAGGCCATTTCTTAGTAAGATGTGTCCCATCCTGAGAGCAGCTCATTCCTTTTTAGATACTGATAGCAGCTCTACCCAACTTATGTATACTTTCATCCAATCTTCCATATTTGTGCACCACTGTAGCCCTTACCTCCCCACCGCCACCTATGTGGAATACCCCTTCCAAAGCAAATGCCCACTAGCTGGTGACCAATGAAGATGGGAATAGCAGAGGCATAGAATCAATTAAATAACTTCATCCAAAAATGAAAGAAATGAGAAAGTATAGAAATTAAATTGCTACGTGTATTATTCCTGGGAGGAAACTGAATAGTATTTTAAATTATCACAGATACATGTTTGCTATTAGTCCTTATAACACCTGTTAGCTAAGTCTGGTAATTATTGTCATTCTCCTCCTCCTCACTGAGCAGCCATGAGTATGGTGCCCCCTCTCTCTCTCTGCAACGAGGCAAGATGGAAGGACAGGTACTGCTCAAGACAGAAAAGTCCTTTACCTTAGGGCAGCCACTCACAAACCATGATGAAAAACATGAAGAAAAAGGCTTGACAGTGGCATATCTCCCAAAATTTCAACTGACCAGAGGGATAGAAGCTCTGCCCCTCAGTCAATAAGCTCTCCTCCCTCACACACATGCACACATAAACGCACCCACAACCACACCGTCCGTCCAGTGGTTCCTCTACTGGTGGTGGCAGTGGGGGGAGGCAGCTCTGGTGACGGTGTGACCACTCAGCACTCTGGCATTGGTCACATGCAAGGGCTCTGGCATTCTGGCAGTGGCTGCTTCCAAAAGCAGGGCATTGCCCTACCAAGGCAGGACTGCAGGATTTCCCCACAAAAGCAGGGTGGTCCCGCCTAAGGTGGGACTGTTGGGAACTATGCAGGGGGAGCAAGAGTTGGTGGGCAGGACGGACTGAGAATGGCACAGAAGATCTGGGCCTGGCAGGGACACAGATCTGCTCCAGTCCTCTCAGGCAGGCTCTGCTTCCTCTTGCTGACCCCTTCTGGCTTGCCAACCAGCTCCTGCTCAATATCAACTTGTGCACTTGAACCCATCAATCACACTCCCAGCCCTAAGATCGCTGAGGCCAACAAACTGTCTGGCATGCCAGGAGTGCAAAATGCCAAGTAGGGAGCTCAGGTAAGAATTCCATTTTGGGTGCTACTTCTGGTAGCAGATTACAAACAGTGGAAGTGGAGGTAATAAGCAGGGGAACAATTCCAATAATATTTTTAGGTTGGGAGCTCATTTTAAGCAATGCTCTCTTAGATCATGTACAGAAATATAGAATCCTGAACACATTTACAGAGTATCAGAATGCCTACCAACGGCTCCTCAACAGTCAACTCAAACTGCCCTTAACACACACTTGCTCCCCTGGACAAGGTCTAATAGAGCAGTTAGAGCAGAGGTGGGGAACCTCAGGCCCGGAGACCAAATGTGGTCTGCGACCAATTTTCATGTGACCCCTTTCCAGTTCCTGGATCTGGCCCCTGGATCTAGTTCTTAACTCCAATCACAGAAAAACTGAACTCCAGGGAAGGGAGCAAGGATGAGGTCATGCAAACAAGGATAGGGGACAGTTCCATGGCACAGATCCATCTTCTGGGCCTTCCTTTCCTTGAGTGCATCCCTTAAGCACCCCTGCCCCAACTTCTGTGCGGCCCTTGGAGTTTGTGCAAGCTTCCAAAGTGGCCCCTGGGAGGGAAAAGGTTCTTCATCCCTGAGTTAGAGCTTGGAGAAGGCCACAAGGTCATAAGGCAGAGGTCTCCAAGCTGTGAACTGGAACCCGACAAGATATCACACCATCTCTGGATGAGGTCATTGCCCTATCAATACTTTATAGACTTTGCCTGATCAATACTTGATAGTCTTTGGTGCTGTCTGGGGGTGATGAAAATTATATTCAAATCTCAAAATGGGGTCCAGGTACAAAATTTAGGAAACTACTGTCATAAGTCAGGAAAACCAGGAAAAATTCCTAACAGTGAGAACTGTTCAGCAATGGAACAAGTTGCCTAGGAAGGCGATAGGCTCTCCATCACTGGAGGTTTTCAAAAAGAGGCTAGACAGTCATTGTCAGGATTGTTGTAGTTGTAATCATCCTACATCCAAGCAGGGGGTTGGTTTAGATGACCCTCAAAGTCCTTTCCAACTCTGACATTCTCAGTTTCTATGTCTAGCTGTGGCAGTCCAAATAAAATAGAGGAGAGGACTTCTAATTGAAAGAGACCTTACATCATCTCCTCTAATTTAAAATAGAAAGACAACAGCTTGAGTACAATGGTCGCATGCACTGCTCAGGTGTATGGTCTCTGAGGGACACAAGTCCTGAATATAGAGCAACAGTTCCCAATTTTTTTCACTGTGTGAGGACTTTTCCATTGTGAGACAAATATAATCTCACAACTCCAGAAAACAGGGGGAAATGTGTTTTAGAAGGTAAGCATACCCCAACCCCCAACAGTTCCTATTTAGGAGGGACAGCCCCTCTTTGGATGCTGAATCCCACTGTCCTTCTTTCAGGGGAGAGAGGAAAAGGCCGGGATTCAAGCCTCAGGCGCCTCGTTCCTGGTTTTGTCCCAGGAAAAGCACTTGACGGGACAATGGGGAGATTATGGAATTACAAGACACTAAGTGGAATGAGAATCAGGAGAGCTTTCTTCACTTGGAATGTTCAGAGATGTGGGGGGAGACATATTAGCCAAGGGATGCAGCTTGTCCCTCTTTGACTGCTCAAAATGTTGGCAGGTAAGAAATAGCCAGATCCTGCACTAGTTCCACGAGCTGAGGGGTTAAGATATAGCCCACACAGGAAGCTAATGAAGATACTGAAGTCCATACAGAGCTTTGCCTCCAAGAAGGAAAAGATGGTGCCTTTCTTGTCTCTACTGTTCACATTTATGCTGACTTCTTCACCAGGAGTTATTCAGAGGCAAGCAGGATATAGCAGTTGTCCCATATCGCTGCCAGATATTCACTGGGGATAAATTTAGATGCCCAGGATAGGAAGAACAAATTAATCTTTCACTTTAAACAGGGTGTGGAGGAAGGAGAGGCCAGGTGCAGGTATAGAACTCTGTACACAGCACAGAAGCGACAAAACTGGATCACAGAAAAATGTAAAAATGGCTTCAGTTTTCTATTACACAGCAGAAAAACTACACTAGACCACAGGCATGTACCCACCCCACAGTTTATCTTGCATAAACCATAGAACACAGAAACAAGGGGCTAGAAGGGCAGCAGACTCCTTAAAGCAGGAGCATGAATTTCAATGAACTTTTACTATGAGCTTATCTATGCTCCGAGTCGTGAGTCTATTCGGATGTGGCATCACTTATAAACATTTTATCAACAGCAAATAAAGTGACTAAGTGCCTTTGTACACTTCCCAGCAAACATAGCTGAAGGGAGGTTATAAAGTAATGCAACAAGCTGTACAAAGCACACCATATTTTCCATCTCATCAGAAAGAGCACAGCAAGAAAAACACATGTGTTAGTAATTGGAAGTACAGACCAGGATTCAGACCTGGAATATTTAAACCCCTTCCTTGTAGGTGGCACATCTTCAAAAGAAGAATAATTATTTTTTAATTCCTCCAGTATTGGAAGAATGCTAAAGCAACAGACAGAGGCGTAGACGGCTTTTACTGAAAGGCTCTGAACCAACTATCGCCAGAAGGGCGGTTTAAACCTGTTATCCAGTTTTCGTTTTTCCTGTGATGTCTGGAGGATGTTGGCACAACAGTTCTGGCTCAGGGGCTGAAGCACCATTCCAGCAAAGTGCTCACTTTAAAGTCTGACATGAACGCAGAAAGGCAGGTTTTATGATAACACTGGTTTAAGTATCAAAACAACAAAAGGATGCGTCACCTTCCTTTGGACAAATCAAAATAAAGACATGCTGATGCAGAACTGAAAACTGCTCCCTGCTATTTTGAACTGTCACATCCATGATCTAGCAAGATAAAGGAATTGTTTTTTAGAAATACTATCATGAAAGTCCCCAAATATGAACATTTTTTAACCTTAAGTTAAATAAAGCACTATTTCCATTCTTATTTTAGAATGCCGTTTTCTGATTAATGGCATGAACATGCATTTAGGTCTAGATGTGTGTATAAGTTCTAAAACCAAAAGGGTGGCAATCATGACACTGGGTGTTTTCACTCAGGCAGGGAGGCCAGAGCTGGCCCCTTGTCCACAGTGCTTGCAGCCCTGTACGCAGGCGAGACTGCCTCACACAGGAGGCGCCTGATGGGAGCCCATTGCTCCAGGATGGGCCAGGTTAACCTGCACACTATGCTCAGCATTTCTGGGGATGACGCCATGCGGAGCTGCCCCAGCCCAACCTGGGGCAAACAGCTGGTGGGCATCCTTCACACAAGCAGGTGGATCCAGGGCAAAGGGTGGCCAATGTGGGGCCCCGTCTCATGCGATGACATCCAGAGTGAGTCAAAAAGAAGGGCTACCCTACTATGCAGCAAGAAATAGTAGCTCCCAAGGACTTTTCACACCATAGTAGTTAAGAACAACCCAAAAAAGCACAACTGTTTGTGTTACAAGTTTCTCCATGAATTAACCAAAGGTTGACATTGGGTGTTTTTAAATGAGATGCTACCAAGCATGGCCACCCAGGAGCCACTCATCCGACTCCCATCTGAAGGTGGTGCGGGGGAATACACACTCTCGTGAGTCACACAGCACCCACTCATTGTGCACTGCCGAGAAAGCCAGAGTGCACCATGTAGGCAAACCAAAAGAGTGTGTGGCAATGGGTGCCCCCGCATTCCCTGCCCGTTTGAACTGGGGCAGCCAGCCACGCCAGCAGACCAGTCCAGTGCTCATAGGCACTGTGGGCAGGGGACACGGCCATTGCCTGGGAACAGGAACAGGTTGCGAGCGCTGGGGAGCATGGGTTCCCCAGCACTCACGCCCAGGACATGTGCCCAGGCTTCCACTCCCCCACGGTCTGTGGCAGGGGGAGTGTGAAGTGGCTGCTGAGATAGCCATGCTGGGAGCTGCCCGTTAAAATCCCTCCCCACACTCACTTCACCTGAGTGGCTGCTCCGGAGCTGTGTCACTCAGTGGCCATGGACACCCCCCACCCCAGCCTTGCTTGTTTAAATACACCCACTGTGGGAACAGAGGGGGACTGAGTGAAATGTACAGTATACAGAAGGTGTTCAAGGTCACGATAAATTCTGAAATCAGGAGCTCAAGACATTATGTTATGGCACCCAAGTTCCTTCCAACAGGATTTCCATCCAAGCCCTTATTGGACATCGTCCCAGGTGACTTTTACTTTTAATCCTCTCAAAACCTTTAATTTGTAAAATAATAAGTTCCCTCATGCTCTCAGACTACGTAATTAATGACTCACTGTCATTTCCGCAAAACTAAGGAAAAGCCCTACCTTAAAAAGTTACAATGCAAAAGTTCCTCCCCCTTACTTAATTTACAGAGAACAGAGAGGTGCCCACAACAGCTGCATGACAAAAGGGAAAAAAACAACCTGTCATGTCTTTTTACTGTGGAATATTTAAGACTGTTATAAACAGACAGTGACCTACAGGCAGCTGTTGACTGAAATAATATTCAGAGAGCAATGTGATGGTATTATTTAGCGTGACTCACTAAAGACTTCCCTGGTCTTTGGGAGTTTACTCAGGTTTCTCCTCAGAGGCCCATTCTTGTGATACATCTGCTACTGTCCACTGACTTGCCTAGCACAACCCACGCACACTTTGTCCTGTAAATATCCAATGCAGTGACAGCTGTCAGGATAAACCAAGTGGAGAGAGCTTGGGTTGCTTATCTCACAGGTTGGTCATCATTAAAAATATTTGTTATAAACCCAACGTGAAACAAAGTTAGCTTTTTTCTGTTCTTGCCAGAGATAACTGTTTCCTGCAGCCTAAAGATCCTGAAAGTCTTTTCAGGTGGAGAAAAGAAATCTAAGCAGGACTGCAGATGCAGATGCATGAATATACAAGACAGAAACAAGCTTGCAGTCCCCAACTAATTGACCTGGCTTTTGCACCAAACTGTGCCACTGGTTCACAATGTGGTCTTGAAGGAATAACTCAAAATCTCTTATGTCTTTACTTCAGGAGATTGTTTCTTTGTAACAGATACGGAAGAAAAGAATGTTCATATCTTCCAATGAAAAGTACGACACGGGCGCATGCAATGTAATAGCGCGATAATTATTCACTCACCGAAACCACAGCAAATGTGTTTTAAGATGAACGACCCCTTCATCTATACCTCAGCAAGAATGGAAATGTAGGAAAGTTTCAATAGTTAGCATAGGTACCCTAGCAAATTACTCTTCTTTACTGCCATCACAGGCACTTTGCTGCAATTCAGCCTTCATGTCAACTATCCATTACTCAGGAAACATTCAACTACATCCATGGAACTTTAACTCAGCTGGATGAAAGATGTCTACAGTTAATATACAGACCAGCAATGAATATAGCATGCCTGCTCCTGGAAAAGCTGAGTTATGCCCTCTATGTAGTTATGCCCTCTATGTAGAGCTTCAGCAGATCAGGGGAAAGGAGTGAGCTTGAACATGGAGCCACAGTATCTCAGGGATACAGATAGACTGGGACTGGGCAGGGACACTTGCCAGTCTTTGGAATCCAGTGGCTCAGAGCACTGGCACCATGAAACCTATGTGTTCTAGTGGGCTCCTCCCTGCAAGGTTCTGGCTGCAACTGCCCCACCCCAATTCTAGTCAATTTCACTAACAGGGTCTGGAGTCTAGACAGCAGCACTGAGACCAACCAGAAAAGGGAAAGAAAGGGGAGACATAGCATGTCGAAGAATGTATTCTTTTGATGGTTGACAAGTCTGAAAGGAGGAGCCCTAAGGATGGGACTGTGTGAGAAGGAAGCAAAATGCAGTCAGATACTTCAAGTAATTGTTTTTGTTTAAAGCGACAGGTGGTGTGTGTGGGGTGGGGGGAGGAATTGGGGGGTGTTTTGTTTGTTTATCCCAAACAAAAGCCTGCTAGAAAAATTCAGGCCTTCGTTCTGCATTTCCTATCATTCTTCTCTATGCATTTTTCAGTGTCTCGCTATCTGCTATAGTTCTTGAAATATAAAGAAATTCCTTTTCCAATTGAATGGAAACCTTTGATGGAACCCTAACGGTAGCAATGTTGGTGTCCAGCTATGTTAATTGTTGTTTACAGGAGGGAGGCCTTTTTAAAAAAATTAAACTAAACTAAACTGCCTAATTGAGTCAGACCAATGGTCCATCTTAGCCCAGTATTGTCACAACCTGACATGGCAGCAGGGGTTTCAAATTCAGGTCCAAATCCGGCTCTTCGGCAGAGGCCATCCTGGCATACTACCTGAGATCCCTCCAAGCCCCAGGCAAAGGCCTCCCCCAGGCATGCTACCAGAGGTCCTGAGATGGAGATGCTAAGGATTGAACCTGGGACCTTATACATGCAAAGCACGTGCTCTTACCACTTGAGCTATGTCCCCCCCCCCCCCAGCAATGTATTCCCCCCCACAAATACATTTTCCAAATGTATTTCCTTCTTTTGACATCTTCATTCAGAACAGCAGCTCTATGCACAGTTTTGTATTAAGACTCAGAGCCAGTAATGTCAATGAGACTTAAAAGTCAAATACATTCTTAAATGCTTTGTTGAGTCTGGGCTTAAACAACCAAACTATTTAGAGAAAGTTTTAATACCATTTTTCTTTATTACTGAAAAATCTGGTATTTAAAATATTGCTTTTAAAATGCATTTTATTTAGAGAAATAGATCACATTTTCCAAACTGTATGCTGAATAAATCCCAATTTGTTTCTCCTTAGTGCTGTTTTGAAAGCATGAAAAGGTCTTCTCCATCACTGCATCTTATCTTCCTCAAAGTGCTGCTTGAAGGAAGCTGCCTTAAGCCTCTTCCCTCTATCTAGTCAGGACAAAGGCTACTCCTGTGCCATTTTATGGGCATTTAGCTACTAGGGAGCTGACCTATAATATGTGCATATACCAAGTGCATGCATACAGTGTACGTGCACTCCAAGTGCAGGATGTACATGAACCAAGTTTAGAACATGCTTGCACCGTATGCACAGTTTGTATGCATTATGCACGGTGCACATATGGTGTATGTGTGCCCTGCTCTTGGTGTGTGCGTACAACCTGCCTATGGTGCATGCATGCACCTTGGATTGGGCCCTAAGAGAACAGTCACTTTTATAGCACTCCCAAATGGAAAAGTACTGGGACAATATATTTTGTTTCCTGCTAGGGTTGCCAGAAATGCAAATTTTTACCAGCCACTATGAAACATACATGTTGCAGGGCTGCACTGTTGCATTTCTAGCAACCCTATTTCCAGCACTATAGTGAGAGAAATAAAAGAAAGAGGAAATGAGCAATAGACCATTTGGCCTGATGACAGCATCACGGATGCTCACAGTTATCTGCACCACAGCAGATGTGCACTGAATACTGACATCATCGCTATGAGCCAGCGCTGCTTTAGGAACTGACAAGCTGTACTCACCAAGGTTGGGCTGGGACATGGCCATGGATCTCTGTGGCATTGGGGAAGAAGTGGCAGCAGGGTGGTGGCTCATGTGATTCAGTGTCTGGTTCATTGTCTTTCGAGGATCTTGCCATGTTGTAATTTTTTCTATATGACTGCAAAATGGAAAGGAAGAACAACGTATAAGAAAGCACTCAAGTAGGATATGCACAATGAAGTCAGAAATGCCATAAGAATGCAAATACCACCACATTAGGTCAGACCACTGGTCCATCAAGCCCAGCATCCTATCTCCAACCGTGGCCATTCTTGGTCACTTCGGAGCAATACCAAATAGGTCATATTGTTCACTCCCAGCTCCTGACATTCGGAGGTTACGTCCTCCAATCTACTTGACTAGTAGCCATTAACGAACCTATCCTCCAAGAACTTGTCCAATCCTTTTTCAAACACAGCTAGGCTGCTGGCCATGACCATATCTTCCGGCAACAATCCACAAATTAAGGGAACCAATCCGATCCCTCAGACCTGGGACATTAGCCCCTTCTCTCACCAGTCAAGCTGCTAACACATACACACTTTACCCTTAACTGTGCCTGTCCAAAATGCACATCTCCAGTCTTCTGCCTACTCTCAAACTACTCTGTTTACCTTGGTACTTGAACTTTAACAAACATAGGGAAATTGTGAATGAATTTGGAATTTGCAATGGCGTGGCTAGCTCAGTTCAGTATCTATCAGACACCTCTCTAGAGTGCAACGGGTCCACTCTATTTTACTTGTAATCTCCGAGGGCAAAATTCAGCGTTCCAGGCTTTGCACTCTTATTTTCTTGCTACACGTACATCTATGCACACACCTATTGGTCCCTTCTCTATAAAGAAATATAATTGCAAGTTGCTATGTTTTCCCCTTTTAAAAGACACAAGATTCTGTTACATCCAATATTTTGTTCTCTTTTATCCATCTGGGTTCTTTTCTCCAACTCTTTTTCCTTCATTTCCATCAAAGCCACTGACCTCATTTCCTCTAATTGTATCCCCACTGTACCATACACCATCACAGTTTCCATCCCAAATCCTAACATTTAAGAGACCCTCTCAGCAGAGGCCTGGCAGATCTGCAGCCTATGGGGGAGGCACCGACCATGCCAAAACTGGGATCTGAACCTGGCAGTATTTCTGATAATGTAAAATACAAGCAGGAAAAGAAACCTAATTTAAAAAGGAGGAGGAGGAGGAGGAGGAGAAAGGTTATTGTCAGGCAAACCACACACATCACAGACTTTCTTCTTTTCATTTCACCTTTAACCTAGTCTCTACAACTGGAGGCCATACTTTCACTTGTGTGTCTCATCTGAAACTCCCTCCCTCTAAGTATCTGAGTCACTTCCTTTGTTGCAGCCTTGCCTTCATACTTTCCTCTTTGCCTCAGCCTATGGCTGCCATGTGTCCTCCCCTTGCCCTTCCCTTCCCCATTACTGCACCCTTCCATTCACCTCACAAGTACCCTCCAGTCAGTCATAACCCTTATTAATATTTCAGCCCCTCTTTATTTCTGCTAATACACCCTCCTAGTTCTCTTTTCCTCCCAGCTAAAGAGATTCAGACTCCTTGCAGACAGTTTTAGAAAAAGGTCTCTCTGTTCTGCTCCCCAATACTAAAGTGTTAGGTGACACTCTGTGTGACAGAGGCTGTATAAAAATAAGTTGGTTTATGTCCTCTAGCATAGAGTCTGATTTACTTTTAAATGGGGAGAGTTTATGTATCACCTGAAAATTCTATTTAGAGGCCCATATTTCTGTTTGAAATGTCCCCCTAGCAAGCAAGAAAAAAACAAAACCATTAGATTTTAATCAGGTTTGTGTATCTGGAGCATCTAATAGAGGCATAGGGTAAGTAGTGTCAGGGCTGGCCCTGGGCAGGTGCCAAAGGAGTCATGGCCATAGGGCCTACGCTTTCCTGCACTTCTGGGGACCCCACAGAATGCTGTCCGACAGTTATGGGGCTTCCCCCGATTCTCCAGAGCAGCAGTGGCAGGGCTTCTTCCCAGCAGGGTCCCCAGGGTCTCTAAAGACCATTGTCTTTAGAGCCTCCCAGCAGTTGTGGCCACTTGCTTAGTTTTTAAAAATCTTGCTGAATATAATTACAAATGTTACGTTCTATGTCTCACTACATCAGTTCTCAACTCTGTGCTTTCACTTGCATGGCACTTTGCGTTTGTAAGCAAGCACCAGGCTGCCAAATGTTTAAAGGGGGGGGTGAGACCATAGGGAGGGTGAGACCTTTGGAGGGGGAGGGCTCCTAAACTCTAACCTTTAGCTCTTACTACATCACTAAGAAATGCAACCTTGATGAATCTTTACATCAAGACAGATAAGTCACTTTAGAACTGCCTCTACAATTTAGACAAGGTGTGAAAATGTAACAAAATCAAATTGTTCCTCTAAGTGACTTCACAAGAAAAATATAGCTTTAGAAACTGGTGGCATGAATTCCTGTTAGGAAAAAAACCTTGATGCACTGGTTAAAGTATTTATCAAGCCAGTTGCATTAGGTAACCCCTAGCTTGTTGGAACGTGCCCATGATTCCATCTACAAAACAGAAACCCTAAACTGCAACTGCCCATTATTCACAGTGAGCAATAATCAGGAAGGACTCCTTTTGAAAAAAAACGGAAAAAAACAGAGTGCTGCTAAAATGGCCCATTTAAAAATTCTTCTTTGTTATCAAAGTTCCTTTTAGTTTTAGCATTCTTGCATTTCAATTATTTCCTACAAGCTACAGGCAACAGACTAAGAAACATAATAACTTTTTCCTCAGTCAGCCTACAAATAGTGATGAAGTCCAGGGCAGCCTTGCTTGAATCCATACTGTAGATGTAGACACGTGTGATTTATGGGGTTTTTTAAAATTAATTATTAGGATTTGTAAGTATTAACAAGTATTAACAAGTGAGGTATAAAGATGCATGCCCAGGGAATCCATACAGGCAAAGCATAGGCGTTCTTTACAGCCCCCCCCCCCCCCAGGTCCTTCCCCCTCCTTACCAGTCACCCCCTCCCCTCTAACCCCCTCCCTACCTGCTCTACAGATGCAGCCATTACTGGTCCCTGGCACTGCTGCCCTGTGACCAGGGGCCTTAGTGCTTAGTCCCTGCCCACCTGTATCACAACGGCCGTGATGTCACCCATGACATACGGAGCCATAGACAGATGCAACCTCCCCATAAGGTGCTCCCTTCACCTATAGGTAAAGAATACCTAAAAAGGAACCAACCCTGGGCTCCCGGCACTTCTGGTATTTTCTAAAAACATCAACATCTACACCTCGGAAATAAGCCAGCACCTTCCACGTAAAATTATAAGCAACAAGAAATAAAATTCAACTCCCTAGTCCCCTGCTGAATCCGTAAATATCAACCCTTATTATGCTGCCTCTTTTCTCAAAGGCTGGGTTTAGAGATGTGCCTTTCAGCATCCCTCTCAAGTGAGCAAATCTGCATCCCCCTCAGGTGAGCAAATCTGATCTATTTAAGCCACAACAGGATGGGACATAAATTACAAAGACAATGATGTAGAACCAGTCCTTTCCAGCTTCTCTGGGTACTTCATTCAACCTACTGCCCAAGTCTTTGGGTCCAGTTACTGCTGCATTATTATTGTTTCTTTCCTTGGCACAAAGAGGTATATAAACGCTACCATCCAAAAGATGTTACACCTCAACAAATAGGTGTTGTTATTTCACTATGCAGAAAACCAAGTTTAAAAAAATAAAAATCAATGGATTTAGTAGCTGTGGAGAGGAAATATGTGATTCACAATAAGCTACAATTGCCAACTGTGAAAATGGACTTTTGAACACAAAAAGGAGTTCCCCCTCAGTCTTAGAAGGCAGAATTTCCACAGCATCACGGTAACCTGGGTGTGACATCAATGGGGCTTGGCAGCCATTTGCAGTTTGTTTCTACAGCTTTGAGGAAATAACTTTTGGCACGAAGCTTTTTAAAACACAGGGTTTTCAAATTTGACTACTATTCTCACCTGCATAAATCCAGAATGAGCATCACTGAGACTGAGCGCGGAGTCTGGCCATACCTTTAGATTGACTGAAGTGTTTGTAACTGTGTTTTGACATTTATTAAATGAACATGCAAGATAATGTATATCCTATATGCAGATAAATATCATTGTGAATTCAGCAGAAGGCTGACATTTGAAACGTGCTTTGTTTTCATTAACATCCCCACTTAGGACTATCTTAGATATGTGATAAATGCCAGAGTCAAGAGATGGCTTCATTTTGGAAAACACATTTGTCTTAACACTCCCCGTTAGAGCATTTGGTTTTGGATCACCCAAATTAGAATGAAATGAGCTGCGCTTCTGTAAAGCAGGGTGTCTCCCCTCCCCCCCTTTTGTATTGTGAGCCAATTCTCCACCTCTTAATGTTATTTAAAATATGCCCACTGAGGATGCCCTGCCTACGAGGGATTAGAAGGGAGAGCTCTTGCCATTTGCTTCCTGTGAACGTTGTGCCTCTCCTTAGCTATTATTATCATTATTCTTTATTATTATGTTTGCTGCAAAACAAATATTCCAGGAAGCATTTTAAAAAGGCAAGACGTTTTCTAGAAAGCATTATTACAACTTTGCACAACAACAGGTGCAGATTTTGCTCCTGAACGTTTTGAGCTAAATGTGTAAAATAAACGTAATCAAACAAGTTAGCTTCTGGCTCTGATTAGGCCAGGAATTTGGACCCGAGCATGACTTCATCGGTCCTGTTGCAATCAAGCTCTTCTGAGCCCAGGCCTGATATATCTGGGTAGCAACACACACACACACACAGAATACTGTGATGTCATGGCATTCTATGAATGGGCAGGGCTTTAGCAGAGGGCAATGCTAAGATGTTTCCACCCCTTTCCAAAGTGACCACATCCTCATGGTGTGGGGCCTCCTGCAACTTGGGAGCCCAGCACAAGCTGAGCCTGAGGGACTTGGACTGAGAGTATATCCAACTGGTCCCAGGCCCTATGGGACCAACTGAGTCCCACTGAGATTGGGGTCAGGTCGCTGGTTTCTAAGGCTATGAATAATTCTCCAGACCAAAAAAACAACCACCACCACCACCAACAACTCATAAGATCAACACACTTAGGAGAAGGGAAGGGCATAAATTTAAATAAATGGTTTGCAAATTGCCATGCAAAATACTGTCAGGTAGCCCCCCAAATGAGGAATCCTCAGGCCCACAGGTAGCCCCTGCAGATGAGGGATCCTCAGGCCACAACAACACTGGGCCACAGGCTGTGCTTGCTCCAGTTAATGAGGACTCCACTGACCACACCAGCACCAAACCTCATGTTGCATCTGCCCCTCTACTATGGGGACTGCAGCCTCAGTCAATCACAGTTGACTCTAATGCCCTGGGGTGGGACAGGAAGCCTGAGCACTTCCTCTCCTTTTCCTTAAAAGCAGACACCGCCTAGCAGCCTGCCTATTACCAACTCACTCCCCCAGCTAAGCCTTCCTTGTTCCTCCTCGCTTTGTCCTTGCACATCCGCTGCCTCCTTGTCCTTCCTGCTTGTCACCGCTTCTTGTTCCACTGATGCTCGTACTAACTGCCTGCCTAGTTCTGACCTATGCTACAACTCGGCCCCACTTTTGCTTATTCCCATCAGTTAATGCCTGTGCTAACTATCTGTCTGGTTCTGACCCATGCTATGATTCAACCACACTCTTTGCCTACCGCCACCAGATGATGACCATGCTGATTGCCTGCCTGGTTCTGACCTGAGCCACTCACCCACACTTTTGCCTACACCCACCAGTTGGCACCTGTGCTAACTGCCTACCTGGTCCTGACCCACGCTACAACTTCAGCCTTGCCAGCTACCAGGGTTCCATCTTGTCTCTCCTGTTCAACGTATGCCTAAGGCCCCCTGGGCGAGATCGTGCATAGATTTGGGGTGTGTTGCCATCAACATACAGACAACACCCAAATCTATTTGTCTTTTTCATCTGACCTAAGCCCTGTAGTCACAGTGCTTACTCAGGGCTTTGCTGCCATTGATGACTGGATGTGGGTGAGCCAACTGGAGTCCAGACAAGACTGATGTGATGATGGTTGACCAGCCCAGTGACCTTGGGGGGGGGGGGACCTGGGTGGAAGAGGGATTGGGACTCCCAGCATTGATGGGGTTCAGCCTCCCCTGCTTACTAAGGTTTGCAGCCTGGGGACGTTCCTGGATCCTGAACTGCATCTGGAATACCAGGTTGCAGCCATGGCCAGGAATGCCTTTCCCCAATTCCATTTGGCAAGACGGCTGCGTCCCTTTCTTTCAGATATAGATCCGGTCATCGTCATCCACGTCTTAATTACCGAGGTTGGACTACTGTAATGCACTCTATGTGGGACTGCCCTTGAAGACTGTTCGGGGGCTGCAACTCGTGGAGAACACAGCAGCCTGCCTCTTGATGGGGGTGGGTCACCAGGATCACATTACTTCAGTGCTTAAGAGTCCGCACTGGCTGCCCATAGCATTCTGGGCACAATTCAAGGTGCTGGTTTTGACCTATAAAGCCCTAAATGGCCTGGGCCCTACATATCGAAATGACTGCCTTCCTCTTTATGTCCCTTTGTGACCCCTAAGATCAGCTGAGAGTGCCCTCTTACAAGTTCCATCGTTGGCCCAGGTCTATACGACCTGGACTCATAGAGAGGTGTTCCTGGTGGCTGCTCCACGGCTTTGGAACTCCCTTCCCTTAGAGGTTCGTCGGTCTAAACCCTACCTTGTGCATTTTCTGAAGGCAATGTAAGATGTATTTATTCGGCCAGGTTTTCAACAGGCAGGGGTAGAGTTTTGGTTTGGGGTGGAATTGGGTGGGTGTCTTTTACTGTTTTACTTTTACGTAGTGTTTTTATGTAAACTGCCCTGAGTCTTTGGGGATAGGGCGGAGTAGAAATCCAAGTAAATAAACAAATAAATAAATACAGCCAGGAGGTCTGTGCAACAAGGTTTCTGAAGAATTAAGAAACTGATCCTAAAATGTAGAGACCATAGATCTGAAACTATCCAGCTGCATGGGGGGAAAAACAATGAGGAATGTTGTACATAAACACAAAATGTTCTCAAAAACCTTAGCCAGAAGCTACAAGTGCCCTGGATTGCCCGCCTGGTGCCCACCTGGCATTGTACAAGCATAACTACTTGCTTCAATAACATGTAGAGTTTCTTTCTAATACAGGACCTTGCTCTGGCATTCATATTATGGTTCTGAAGATAAAGGAACTGTTCACCACTGTTAGCTAAGCCCCTTAGACTTTTATCCAGTTATTGAAAGAAAGGTTTTAATTACAATACTTTATCATCATAACGCAGGGGTAGGGGGGTGGGGGGAACCACCTCAGGCCCAGGAGTCAAATGCAGTCCTCAGCTAGTTTTTATTTGGCCCCTGGATCCAGTTCCTCCCCCAAGCCTGATAGACTGAGCTCAGGATAAGAGAACAGAAATGAGGGTATGCACAAAAGAATAGGGAACAGATCAATGCTACAGATCCCCCCACTTCCGGAGCACACTCCTTAAGCACCTCCCCCCCCCCACTTCTATGCATTGTACTTGTACTAATTTTCAAAGTGGCCTCTCAGAGGTAAAAAGTTCCCCTTTGTCATAATGTGTGGAAATCTGGTTATTTATGTGAAATATATATGTGATATTGTAAGCCCATTTGTTTCAAGGGAGGATTCCCCAATTTATACAAGGGATATGCTCCAAATTGTAACACAGGAAGCTCCATAGAAAGCACATATTTTATATATATTTTATATTGACTTCAAAGTTTTTATGGAATTTCCTGTGTTAAAATTTGGAGCATATCCCTTGTTTAAATTGAGGAATCCTCCATTGAAACAAATGGGCTTACCCCTAGATGTACCTGGAAGCAGCATTTAATCCAAAGTCTGGCTACCTGGCTCAACATATTAGGACAAAGGTCCCCACAAACTATGGGTTATGACACCAGGGAGGGTCAAACCTTCTGCAGATGAGAGTTGCAATCACAGTGATCCTTGATGATAACGACAATACTTAAGGCAAGACAGCCCAAGATGCCAACTTAGGTTTCATGCAGACAGGAGAAACGAGCACCAAAGCAGGCTTTTGCTTAGTAAGCTCTTCATAAAAACCTACTTGCACAGACACAGAACCTCATAATAACTAAAGAGGCAGGTAAGGAAGAAAGGAGAGATTGTTACTTATGCTTCTATTTCTATATATGTAAGAAGTCAGATACTACAGAAATGGGGGCCAAACAGACCCATCTAGAATGCTCATTGGGGTCGATCCCAAGCCCTGTGGATCCTGCACGTATGGCCGTGTGTGCCTGCAATGGAGGTCCACGCGGCTGCACTAGGGGCCCACAGGGTTTGGGATTGGCCTCATCATCTCCAATGAGAACAGTGGTTGAGTCAACAACATAGAGTGCTCTCCTGTCTCTACTTTCCCCAAATAATGGGGAAGAAGACCACCACACCACCTGGTGTAGCCCAATGACAAGTGCAGTGTCCCATAACTGGGAAACTTTACTTACCGCCCATCTCTGTTAACAGGCTGGGGGGGAAAAAAAAGTCTGACTCCAAGCAATCCTGAATTTTTAAATTTAGGATCTCGGGCCCATCTCCAAATCTTGTCAAGCTTCCTTTCTGAGCATTCACTTCCCACTTTCAAATGTCAAAGTTCTTTCGTATTTTGAGCTAAGGTCATGCGTCCTATTCTTAAACTGTTACGTTCTAATCCCCAACTTCCACAGCAGCCTTGCCAAGTTAGTTTAAATTAGCAAGTAGCAGCAGCCTGAAAAAATGTATCAGTCCGCCTCTTGCTGTTAACAGCTGTAATGATAAATTTACCATGCTGGTTGGTGTTTCATGGCCATATTTTTATTTAGTTGCATTAGACAGACACCTACCCATTTAAAATAAAGAGGGAGAAATGGAGTGATATGAAAACAGTTATCCTCTAAGGCTGCAATCTACAGACCATTTATTCCAGCGCAGCCTATGGAAACCTGCAGGGCTTCAATGGGGTTACTGGGGCCAGCCTTAGCTACGGACAATGGGTGCAGTCGCCTCAGGCCCCACAGTTTGGGGGAGCCTACAGGAAGAACCACCCCTGGAACCCCATCACCACCCCTCTCTTTCACACATACACACAACCTGTGCCCTCAAAAAGGACTGTTCTATTGAGTTGGACTGAGGATCCACAAAAATAACTTCTTTATATTCCTAAGCAAGCACCAGATTGCCAGTAGCTAAAGGAGCATGGCTATGGGGACAGGGGTGGTCATGGGGCCCCTGAATTTTATTTTCATCCTGGGTCTGGTCAACCCTGGGGGTTACCCCGGAGTTAGTGATTTGAGGATCGCAGCCTAAGGGCACTAACACAAGCCTTCGATCTGGCCTGGACTGTAGTGATCTGTATGGGTTCCTTTATCAAGGCTTTGTCACAGGGACTAACAGAGTGGATTTTGTGAGTGAGCCACATCAAAGGAAACCTGCTTTAGGGCAAGAGGGAAGCTGATGACTCATCAACAACCCACATGTTCTGACTCATTCACTGCTCTTCGCAGGGTGACAGCTCACATTGTGCTGGAGAACACCCAGTCATCCACTTCCAGCTACACAACCATTATTAAACATTGGGAAATCTGTTTACATCCCAGGAAGCAGAGCCAAATCGTTGCCCAACTTTCTTTTCTATTCCCCCAATGAAAACGTATAAGAAGAAAAAAAAAAGGGGGGGGGGGAATCTTTTTCTCAATGAGGAGTCTTGAGACTGTCTAGTATTCTATGGTACAGCAGACAGGGTTTCATAAAAATAGACTGGTTTGGATTTGTTTTTCCATTTAAAAGGCTGACCTTGGGACTCTAACAGCACAGTCTAGTGATCTCACTCTCTGAGCTACATTGCAATTTCTGGTAAAATTATAGCCAGATCCAAACCACACAAAAGTTCAATAACCTCTAGAACAAGTAACTCAGCAGCAAAGGAGAAATTTTGCTGTAGGCAGTTATGCTCCCACAGAAGTAACGTCGAGATGTCAGTATCTCAGGAGCTTATTTTTAAAAGGTGCTGATCAAGAGCAATCAATTTATACAATCAATCAATATAATTTATTAAGCGTAGCCTTAGCCATTGCATTTCAAACACGAATATCAACATAACATAACACAAAACAGACAATCAATACATGGATCACAACCGATAACTTTCTACTCCTACGAACCTCCCCCCCCCCCAAGAATCCCCCTTAATCAGGTGAGTTGAGGGGTATAAAATTGACAAACTGGTGTCTCCTAACAAATGCAGCCGTCAAAAACTTGACCGCCATGCGTGTGAGGTCCTGATTGGAATTCCTGAGCAAAAGCTCCTTTTTCCTGTCATCAGACCTCCCTGGTAGGTTTAGCAAAAAGGATTCCAAAAACACTACCCGCTGGTGGTCATAAAGATGACACGTGCTCCATGGTTTCTACCTCTAGCTGGTCAAATGGACAGTCTCTGGTGAAAGGGGACCCCCGCTACCCTACCAAACCAACGTTGGGATGGGAGGGCATTGAATCTGGCGGCTGACATCAACCACTTTTCCCTGGTCATAAGGTTCGCAATCAAATGCTGTGCCGTGGAATCGATCAGGGAATCAATTTATACAGAACAGCCATTGCTGCCAGTATCTGGACTAACTGAGCTTCCACCTTCTGCCCTGTTATGTTAGTGACCTCCACTGTGTTCTGATGCCAACCAATCTTTCATGCAATAAATATAACTCAGCTCTGCTTCTCCTAACAGCATGTACTCAGGACCTGACTAAAATGTATAATTTATCATGAACTCCTGTCTCGGGGCCATAGCTAGGTTGAAATAGGCCCTAGAGCAGAAGATGGAATGCCCCCCTCCTCCAAAAGCAGAGGATGCAGCTGTACCAGGAAGCTTGAGGGCTCCTGTCCCTATTATAGCTCTGGCCTTGCCTCTAATAAATGACTTTGTTCTAAGCAACTCTCTGTGCAAGAAGGAAACTGGCCTACTATTCTCTTAAGAACAAGGTGAGTGTCACCTTATGTCCGTGAATCAGTCATTTCAATCAAGCCTCTCCCCAAGGTTTCGCATTGCCAAAGTAAGGTGTGCACTCAGCCAGCAAAAACAAAACACTGGTTGACTTGAAATCATCTTCACTCTTGCTATTGCTCAAATCCGAGCTATCATCTCAACCAAGCAACAAAGTGGAGGGTATTCAGCTTGTGCGCTATAAAAGGCTGAACTTCAGTAGGAAATCTTAAGTTGCAACACATTCCCCATCAAAAACAAAACAACCCTTAGGTTAATATTAAACTTTAATTTTTCATTTCTCAGATTTTTGGTGTTACGTTTCATTGTATTTCACCATTCTGGAAAGGGTAAAAATGAATGCATCTCTGCCTTTAAACATTTAACAAAAATTGGGGAGAGGTGTGTTTTAATGGGGATTTATTTTATTTTTTTGTCTTTTTGAAATAGGAACACTGAAGCATGCACTACTCATCATACAGTAAAAATCCTACCCCTAACCAAGCATTCCCCAGTTCCCTCCCACAGACCCATGGCTCCAACCCTCCCACCCCCAAACTACCTCCAAGTGGTGTTGATGTGTGACTTTTCCCTGTCACCTCTGCCCCTGGAGGTGACTGTATCCAAGAACCGGGACAGTCAGGTATTATCCCATGGGAAGTCTGTGCCCAGCACATACCCCAAAGTATAGAATCCCTTCGAGCTATTCTGAAAGTCATGCCTCCCAGCCCTACCCCACCCCCTCCGGTTTTTACCCAATTCCATCCGAGAAAAACTACGTCCCAGCTTCCAATAGCGGAGCACGGGGTATTAGAGAAGTACCCCCAACCCCATAACTATACCTGAAACGGGTGCGCTGCCATCCTGTCCCTGCAGCTCCTTGCTGTCCACAGCACACCCACACCAAATGTATGTTTTTCTCTTTGTTTTTTTTTTTAAATTAAATTGCACAAGGACAAATGGCATAACAAAAGCTTTACTTTACAAAAATTGATTTGTTTGAGTTTGTTTTTTATTTTATTGTTTGTATAGGGGGGGGGGGGGACAACACTATGTACATTGTACACTAATATATACAGTCAGTCTTGAGATTTGATCCAGCACCAAAGTCCACTGACTCATCATCTTGGGACTACAAACATTCCCCAACTCCCAACGGTGAGAACGGTTTATTTGCAGCCAGTGTCACCTGAGAACGGTCCGAGGCTTAGAGTTCCATCCCGAATCTCTGTAACTGGAAGTTATGATATCTTTAACATTCTTAGTCCCAGCAAATGATACTAATTAAAAGCAGAAAGAAGGTGTGAAAAGGGGCAATATGCCAGTCTTCAGCTCAATTTTGCAGGAGAGCTAAAGACTTCATAAAAAAAATCTCTCAAGACATTTTCTGTCCCTCAGTCAGTAGCTCACCCTCATCAAAACGTACCTAGCTTTTTGCAAATGTAGTAGAACACAATTTTCAAAACAGGACCTTTAAGGGTTTAGCAGATCTTCCTGTTCTTGAAGACAGAAAGGTCTCTCTGCGTTAACTATAGGCTGGCAAGAGCCGTTCTATAATCTGACAAGATACTATGCAGTGCCACACTCCTTATAGCCTCTCAGATTCAGCCTTGGCTGCATTACAGATTGGGGAGGAATCCCAGCCATTGCCAGCCGGTAGTTCATGCCAGCGCTACTGCCAGTTCAGCTGCACCACTAGTAGTACAGGCAGCTTCTGCCAAACAAAGTAAGTAAAAATGGAAATGTATGTATCCCGATCTCTTCCTATCCTCCCCTCCCACTTGTTTCCCTCTCTTTGTCCATTCTAGACTGCAAGCCCTAAGGGGCAGAGACCCGTTTCTAACTACAACTGTTCATTGCCAGGCTCATTGCTGGTGTTTAATAACAACAACAACAATCAACGCTAATAGGCCCCACTGGTACAAATGAACACAGTAGTGTAGCAAGGCTGTGGTGGGCCCGGGCTCATGTCCCAATTATGTCCCCCCCATCCCCCAGGGCCAGAGGGTGGGTTCTCCCTAATCGACAGCCTTTCCAAGTGGGCTCCCACCAGTTTTGGCCTCCCCCTACAAAGGTGGTGGCACAGCCCTGGCTCCTTATGAGCCCTACTGGGAATGGCAGCAAAACCCACCAGAAAGGAAGTTTTAAGAGTGGACAAGGACAGGGCCAGTACTCCACCCCTTCCAACTCTAAAAAACTCCTGAGTCCTTTGCAAGCAGCCTGAGTGCTGCTAGAAAACTTTCAGAGTGGGTGGGGGCAGTGTTCTGCTCCGTCCCCTGCCCACTCTGAACATTTCCTAGCAGTGTGCAAGGCACTTGCAGAGGGCCCCCTAGAGCCACAGACCTGGGCTCAACTGAGCCCCTTCACTCCATGGGGCTCAGTTGAGCCCCTTCACTCTATGTTCACGGGGATGGGAACAAACTACAAATAGGCAGAGAGTACAGCCTGGCCAAATCATACAGCACTGTATTTACTTTCAGCAAAATCCTAACTCCCTCTGATTTATTCCTTCATCTTCTTAATTAGATTCAATGTTGCCTGGCTGGTTATTGCCTGGTCCACTGTGGGGCATTTCTTATGTGCGTAGCAGATTAGTAGTACCTTCCCATGTTAGGAAAACTGCACATTAAGGAATAAGTATGATTGTTAAACCTTGATTTCTAAGTTAATTTTATTTATTAAATGTGCATTGTGCCTGTGGCATCCTGTAACCTAATTACTTCCAATTATTATTTGTAAAAGGGGGGGGGGGGCAGGGGAGAGGAGAGAGATTTTTGTAACTAAACATTTTGTGTGAATACAGCTTAAGTTAACTTAAAACATCTCAGTCATATCACCGATGTCCTCGGCCTTAAAATTTATGCATTCAAGGCTCCCTTGCACTACCAGAATGGTCAAGGGGCTTCATTGTAAAGGAGTTGATCCTTCACCAGTTAACATGCTACCCAACATTTTGACTGTTCAAAGAGGAACAAGCCCCACCCCCTCACACACTTACATGATTGCACACACACAGCTCCCAACATTTCAAATGCATCAAGAAGAAAAAGACATTCGCCTGCTTATCATTCCACTTAGTTTCTTGTCATTCCACTCCGCTCATCTCCCCTTGTCCTCTCAAATGCCTTTCCTGGAAGGTAACTATGGAAGAGGTGCCTGAGGCTTGAATACTGGTCTTTTTGTCTCTGTCTTGAAAGAGGGACTTTGAACCCTGAATGAGGCACAATGGGACTCCACTTCAGAAGGCTGGCCAGTCCTAAAGCGGGACTGTTGGGAGGTGCAAGTTAACAAGATTAGGCCCAAGGTTGGGATAGGTGTTTGCTATCTGTCTGTGGCTTTCTTTTGTTATCTATCATTGAGGTTTAGGGCACAGACAATAAGGAAACCTGTTTTGCCCTACTAGCTGTTTTTTCTTTTGCAAAACAAGCATTGGCCTGCTCCGGATACTGTGCCCTCCAGCTCTTTGGCCGCTCCCTGCCTAAAAGGAAGCCAAATGTTCTTACCTCAGCAGGTGCAGGGCAAATGCTAAACAGAAATCTCTGTCTGGGAGTTGTAGGCTACTTATAAAACACTACTGAAGTTAAAAGACTGTTTGCTTATTGCTAAAGGCTGCTTGGTTTGGTATAAGAAGTTTTGGGGCATAGGAAAATTGGAGTAAGGCATAGTAGCAAAGGTTTAGCTTGCAGCGTGACAATTTGTTAGATTAAAACCATGTCAAGAAAGACAGAGGTAAGAGAAAGTGGTCAAACTGGTAGGCATTAGAAATTTTAACTTATTTAGTTGAAATGGCAACATGATGGTCAGCTTGGGGTGTTAATGTTTGTTAAGGGGCATCCAGATGTTTGCCCCGGAGTTTCCTCAGGTGGCTAACCCAGGCTGTGATTCCGGACACTCAGGGCTAGCCACTACCACGTCTGGGGAAGGGCCTGCCCGACTGGGCTACAGCAGCCTATCACGTGTGGTAGCCCGCTGTTCTCTGCCCGGTCCAGAGTGGCCCCCATGATGGGCAGCCATGGTGGCCGTCACTGGCCGCCATGGCCACCTGTCACGGGGGAGAACGCAGGCCACTGAGTACAACAGAAGGGCGGCTGCCCGCTCCCCCCTCCCCCGGTGCGTGAAGGCTGTTTCATTGGCAGGACACAATCCTGACCGAGGTGCTAGTGGCACCCCAGTTCAGATCGTGGTGTGACAGCAGACCGCTGCTGTCATGTACCTTTTCACCCATGGTAACACACCCTATTTGAGGTTCCATTGTTGCTGTGGTCTATAAATGCCCCTAAACAGCAAGCAGTTAGTTGCACAACTCATCACCCCAGGACCCCATTACCCTGCATTCTTCGGAGTCTCTGACGGAAAAAAAACTTCTTACTTTCATCCTGGTCTTCTCTTAGAGAGTAATCTAACCGCCTCAGAAGGACTGGCCAACCTTCTGAAGTGGTTTCTTAAAGTAAAGTATTTTTAGGATTTAAGAATTCCTCTACAATCTTATTTTATCTTATCTTTTAAACTATAATAGGAACCAAGTCAATCATTTAATACATTTCTAAACTGTATTTCTCATTTACTTTTCTTGTATACCTGATCTGTGCACTGCTTCCAGCAATATTCAATTATCTTGTACCTTGTATTGCCAAAGTTACTTTTAGTAAAAGTTATTTCTTTTGCAACTTTTAGTTGCTTATGCAGGAAATATGTGTTCATTTCCTGCATAAACAACTAAAACAGAACAAAGTTGGATGAACCTAAATTGCAAAATTTTCCTCAAAACAATAATCCTTATAGAGTGCTCTTGCTTGTGCCTGTGTCAAAAAAGAAAAAAGGAAGCTCTCTGCTGTCCTTAAGGGAAAGAAATGCTATCTTCTTTCCAGTGATGTGGGGCGGAAAATTTTCCACTACTAAATTTTTCTGCGGAAAATTTTCCAGGGCTATAGGAAATTTTGCACAAGAAAATTTTCCGGTTCAAAATTTTCTTATGCAAATTTTATGCAAATTAATACACATAAGAAAATTTATATGGAAAAATTTCCAATTCAAAATTTTCCAGAAAACCCACATCACTGCTTCTTTTAAATATCGCTCCATCCCTATAGTATTTTAATTAGGGCTGTTCCAAATATTGGAAAAAAAAAACATTCGAGTATTTCCAAGGTTCTGAGTACCAGTCCCAAGTGTTTGGGCCATTCATCAGAACCTCAGAGAATACTCAGAATTTGGAGGAGCCAAGTTCAGAAGGGGGGAAGAGTATAGTACAGCTAGTTGTATGGGCCAGGGAAGGGGTGTGTGTCAAGGAACAGGGCACTGGGGGGCAGGGAAGTGGGTGCAGGGAGTGGCTCAAGCCACGGGAGCCGGTCGTGCTGCTCTGGACACAGTCTCCATTGAATGAGATTAAAGCTCTCTGGGAGCATGCTGGGAAACGTAGTCCAGCTTGCTCCCAGGCTACATTTCCCAGCCTGCTCCCAAAGAGCTTTAGGAACATGCTCAGAGAAATCTCGCTGCTCAAATGCTGACTGGGAGCAAGCTGGAATACATTTCCCAGCATGCTCCTAAAGAGCTTTGCCTCATTCAAAGGAGGCAACGTCCAGAGCAGCACGACCAGCTCCCACGGCTTGAGGCAGAGTCCAGACAGCAGTGCACCCCCCACGGCTTTAAGGTTAGTTTCCTGGCCCCCCTTCCCTGCCCTCAATCAAGGAGTTACTGAGGAACCAAGTACCGGGGGCGTTACTTAGGTAAATTCGAGTTGAGCATGGCAATCCTCGGAAAATTCCAAGTAAAACCGAGGACTGAGTTTCAGGCCTAATTGTTAATGTCAACAGCAAGTCCAGTTTTAAGCTGACATGGAGTGTCAGAGTGAGAAGTCGTGTGCCTTGCTATCAATTTCTGATGGTGCCACCGGCTAGCACACCGCTGCAGTTAATGTCCTTGTCAATGTTTCCATTAGAGCGCCATTATTTTCAGGGTTTTATAACAGAGCTATAAAAACTTTTCTCAGGACAAAAACTTGGCATTCCAGTTCTCAACCTGCAAGTGAACTATATTGCCCAACTGAAAGAGGGGGGAAATTTCATTTATTTCTAAAATTAAACTACTGGAATGCTATTTATCACTCCCTGTTGTTCCATTTCTGTGCTACCGAATTCATGTTATTTCATTTAGACAATGAAAAAAAATATACTTTGGATACTTGTATTTTAGCTTTAACCTCAATTAACAGCTTCAGCATATTTGTGTTCTGACCTCAACCAGCAAAGCACTTCAGCACACAAGTGGTTTCATAGGCCACAATCCACAGACCACTGGAATAAGGCTGCTTTTAAATGGGCATGGCTGGGCGATGGGTCCGTGCGCGCTGCGTGGGACAGCCGCAGACCACCCACACGTTTGGTGGGCAGGGGTTGGAATTCAAACGGGCCACGGATGAGCGTGTGCCCCTACCCACACACATTTTCACATGCCCCTGCATGGAAAATCCCGGATTTCCCCCCAATGCTCCGTTTCCCCCCAATGCTCCATGAGTGGGTGGTTCATGGGAGTGCATGCCCCCCCCCCCCATGATGCCTTTAGACGGGTGTGTGGATGCATGGTGGGTGAGAGGACGTGCGGGGATTTCTCTCATCTAAAAACGGCCTACGTAGCCTGTGGATTGTGGACACAGACACCAGTGCAGCTATTCATATGAATTGTGTACACTACAGTCACCCAATCTCCCCCATTTTCCACTGCTGGAACACAGCAACCAACTGTCAGGGTTGGAATGCTGGGAGCACATTACACCAGCGCTCCAGCATCTGCACTGGCTACCAATAGCCTTTCCGTTTCAGGCACAATTTGAGGTGATGATTTTGACCTATAAAACCCTAAACAGCCTGGGGCCCAAATATCTGAAAAAGTGGTTCTCCCATCATGCCCCACAGTCAGCTTGGCGGTACTCTTGCAGGTACCATCTGCCCGTCACATTCACCCCACATGGGCATGCAGAGAGACATGTTTGGTGGCTGCCCCGCAATTATGGAACTCCCTTCACTTGGAAGTTTGTCTAAGCTTGAGCCTGCTCATCTTCCAGAGGCAACATAAGACCTTTTTCTTTGGCCAGACATTTGGAAAACAGGGATAAGATTTGGGGAGTTGTGTGTTAGGGGATTTCACTCCCCTTTAATAATCTATTTGTGTATTTTAATATATTAGGGTTTAGAGAATTTTAATTGGTTTTATTTTGTGTATTTTTGAATATGTTTTTGTATATGGTAACCTGTCCTGAACCTTAATCGGAAGGGTGGAATAAAAATGTGACTAAATAAGTAATAAACAATATATCCGTTTCATTTTTTTAAAAAAATACTGTATCCAAACTCATTGGAATAAGTGCTAAACCTGTGTGCCAGACAGTTCTTACATTGTTAGCTCTCTGGCACAGTGGCAGCTGTTTCTTTTATACCTGTGCAATGCCTGGCACAATGGCATCCAACCTGGTTGGCCTTTTGTGATGTAATATAAATATGAAATTATAAGCAATGATAATGACAAAACATTGAGTGGATGGAGGCTTGATGGCAGAGTGAAGCACCCGGGAACAAAGGCAAATTTGAAGCCAATGAGAAGGAGAGAACAAAATCAATTAGAGGATTCAAGAGAATGAATGAATCAGAACAATAAATCTTCCTCCTTCCTTCCAGCCTTTTATTGCCCTGATATTACATAGTATCTCGCCTCCCAAGCACTTCCTTCAACCCTTCTGCATGGATATTCCCTCCTATTACCCTCCCTGCCCTTTTCTCTTCTCCCCTTATGAAAATCCTGAGCATTCATAACATAATACAGGCTGTCAAGAAAATGGGTGATTTCAGACGTTACGGGGCCCATTGGCCCCGTACCGAAATCACCGGCTTCATTCCCCCCCGGGGTCGCCCCATCACGCCATATCAGACGTGCCGGGGGGATCCCGGCGGGGAAACTGGGAGGGGGCGGGGCCGCGCAGCGCAACGTGCAGCCGCACAGCCCCGCCCCCTCCACGCACCCCGCCGCCCGCCCTCCGAGGAGATGGGCGGGCGGCGGGGCCATTGCGGCCGCCGCGTCGGGCCGTAAGCGCCATGGCCCGGGATCCCGCCGGGGATCCCGGGCCATGGCGCGCGGCCAGACGTTACTTTTCGTTAGTCCCTGCCCGGGGTCCGTTTGACCACGCTTCCCAGGACATTCCCCCGGCTAGCCCGGGAAGCGTGGTTCAAACTGACCCCATGTGGGATTCACCGTGGCGAACATCTGGCAGCCGCCAAACAGACGTTCGAGACACGGTGACCACAGGTGGGTATTCACCGTGGTTCACCGTGATCTCGTAACGTCTGAAGACACCCAATGATCTCCTTTCTCGACTCATTTCCTTCCTCCCATCGTTTGGTCCTCCTCTTTGTTTCTTAAAATATTATTTTCTAGAATTTAAGGGTTGGAAGGAACCTCAAGGGTCCTCTTTTTTATTGTCCACCATGTATTTGCCCATGGTATCTTCGTGACTCTAAAGCTTGCCACTGTCCCTTCCACTTAAATAATTCACTAAGAACTGAGATTTATTCTTTTTGTCTCCAGTGACGTTTCCTCTCCCTCAGCATGGCATTATTTTCCGTATTTCCATATGTAAGTGGAGCAGAAGAAGTAGAAAAGAGTCTTATTTTGTAAGACATCTTTCGAACCATGTCAATTTGTTTTATGAAGCTAAATGGTCACCAACCTGAAATTAAATAATTCACTACTGACCGTGAAAATAATTAGCAACGGAATTATAGGATTCGCTTTCCTGCATCTATCCTAACATCTCTTGTACAACAAATTCTTTACCAGAACACCCATATCTTCAAACAGCTCCATTTATCCCTTGTCTCTCCCCATGTCCCCTCTCCTTGTTTCCCCACTCTGTGTCTATTAGACTGTAAGCCGTAGGCAGGGACCGTGTCTATCTTATTGTTCTGTAAAGCACCAAGTACACAGCCGGTGCTATACAAATGCTTATAATAAAAAAATCCAGTTCAGGATTGCCAGAACTTCATGTTGCCAGAAATCTCTAGGGACTTGCTGCAGTTTATTTCACAGTCCTTGTCCAATTTCATCCCTGCTCCTACATCCTTTGCTCATCTAGCTCTGGCCTCCTTCCTGTCTTCTCAAACCGTGGGTGTGAGAACGTCCTTTTCTGCATCTCCAGCCTTCTCAGGCAGGCTTCTTTTGTCTCTCTACCTCATCATCCTCTCATCTATTTTCAAACCTCATTTGAATATGGATCCTTTCTCCTTTGCTTGAATTCATTTAAAAAAAAAAAAAAAATCACTGCCAGGTTCCACTTTAATTTCAGTTTGTTAACTATTATTTGGCTCCATAAAGCGATGTGACTGTAGCAGGGCAGAGTCCCTGTGGGCCAAGGGACCTTAAGAACTGATAGCACCAGCTGGGCACAGACACTAGCAGGGCTGACAGTGTTCCAACAGAAAAGGGATAGCGCCTAATTGGAGGGCAGCTGCGTTTAGGACGCGGCAGCAACCAGCACAGGAGAAAAGCCTGCATCATAGCTCAGTGTGAGAAAGAAAGAAAGAAAGAAAGAAAGAAAGAAAGAAAAGCAGACAAAGCATGGTAAGCTCAGAGGGTATTGCCTGAGCTGGGGGTTTCTAGTGGGGTGCAGAGGGGTGTGCCTGCCCCGCAGAAACAGACAATTGTAAGAGACTATATGGATCTGTATGCTAGATAGAGAATGAACACTGGGAAGGGTGAATGGACTTGAGGATTAAATATACTAAATACTATTGAAGCTAAACCCCAAGGAGTGTGACTGGTGGGCCCTAATTCTTCAACGACTCCTGCCAGGCAAGGAAGTCCCTGCCACAATGACCATAGGGTGAAAAACAAATGAGATGTCAGCCTGCTGGAGCCCCTTTTCAGTCCCTGAAGCCTACGTTTTGGCACATCCAGCCTAATAAACAGTGGTGGGAAAATGAGTAAAAGTGCTGGAAAAAATGTCCCAGTCACCAAAAAATCCTGAAAATTGTGTCCGCTGTGTCTTCTGTTTTCTTTTTCCTTGTCAGTCAAAGCGCCAGTGACAGCAAGAGCAGAAGAGTGCTCCCTTCTCGGGCTCTTCTAGGCGCTGCGCCTGGGACTAGAGGGTCCTGACAGACTTATACATGGGCAGAGGCTGCATACACCCTAATAAATGGGAGGCAAACCCAGAGGCACACATTAACCCACGTTAGCCAGCATTAGCCTTCACGGCAGGCTCCACATTCTCTGAGACTCCACTGTGAATGAGAGCTGTGTGGCGTATCCAGCAAAGATCTAATAAACGGTGTGGTCTACTGTGGGCTAATGTCTCGTTTGTTTTCACCCATAGTTTGAAAGACGTAGCACAAAATAAGATTCTTGTCTACTTCTCCTGCTCCATCTTACACATTGAAATGTGGCAAACTATCCTGTGCCAAGGGAAAGGAAACCCGTCATTGGAGATAAAAAGAAGAAACCTCAGTTTTTAGTTGATTAAATCTCAATTGCTTCCTACAGAAAGGCTACAAAGCAGCAGTGTGTACCTTCTGTATCATCCATGAACAGAAATTGGTTTCTTCCCCGCCCCTGCCCCCCAGCCCGTCAGACAATAAATGGTGGTTATTCTGTCCTATCCTAACTGCTATAATGCTGAAAAATAGCTAGCTGATTTATCAGGTGGATAGAGTGTTTATATAGAACAGGGGTGGACAAATTGTGGCTCCTGAATGGCAGGGGTGTAGCTACCCCCATGGAGCAAGGGGGCCCTGGACTCCAGGGGGCCCTCTGCAAGCTGAACACGGCTAGGAAATTTCAGAGGGAGGGAGAGAGGGAGCAGGACCAAGAGTCCGCCTCCACCCACTCTGAAAATGTTTTAGTAGAGCTCAGGCTGCTTGCAAACCGCCTTGCCAGGAACTCAGGTCACTTTTAGACTTCCCGCCTTGCATATTCTGGCTGCGGGAGGGAATGCGCAGCCAGAATACGCGCGGAGTGCTGCTGGTTTGAAAGGCCCCCCCCCCCACACACACGGTTTTGCCGGCAAACACCCGCAGAGATACAGAGCAGGAAACCCTGCTCTACGGGTGTTTGCTGGCAAAGCTTCACAGGGAGGCTTTCAGACTGGCAGCACACCGCACATATCCTAGCTACGCATTCCCTCCCGCAGCCAGAATATGCGCGGGGGGAGGGGTCTGAAAGTGGCCTAAGTTTTCAGAGTGGGCAGAGGCAGAGTACTGGCCCCACTGACTTTTAAAACATTCTTCTGGGTGGGGTTTCTGCTACTCACTGGGAATCAGGACGGCACCAAAACCTTTACGGGTAGGGTGGTCAGAGAGACAAATTTTATCAGGCTGCTCCTGGGCCCTCCATTAAGAGTCTTCCAATGCACCGTAGTCAGAGCAGCTGAATTTCAGGTGCTCCTCAGGACCTCAGCAGCTAGGACGGCAGAGTACCAGCTCCACTAGCCAATCACAAAGCAAGAGAGGTTTGTGTGCACGTGTGCGTCTTGTGGCTCTTGCTATAGGAGGTTTTGGCACACAGCTTTTGGGGTTGGGAACTTTGCCAGCCCCCTTATAGAGAGACAATCAAATATTTTGTTTTATATTTAAATTATTGTTGAGCTATTAGCTTTTCAAGAAAATCTGTTCTCCGTACCAGTTGCTATGCAGTGCTTTTTGCTGAGTATATTTCATACATTGTTGGTTTTCAGCTGCATGACTTAGGCCCTTTTCACATGGATGCCCTCGTCCCCCCGTCCCCATGTGCAGGGCGCCCATATGAATGCCATGGCGGGTGCAGTGGGGATGGATGGGCGCCCGTGGGAACACCACGGCCAGTGGGGAGGGAGGGGGGTGCGCACTCCCGTGCTCCACCCACCTCTGCCCATCACCCACGCACAGAGCAACCGGCGCCAATGCCTGATGTTCCGTGCGTGGCGGTAAGTGGAGGTCCATGGGAACGCACCCCCATGCACTGCCCACCCACTGCGGCCCGTGTGAAAAAGGCCTTAAACATTCATTTTATAGGAAGCCGTTTTTATAGCTCAACTAGCTGCACTAAATGTTGAGTTTTTTCTAAATTATTATTCTGGCCCTTCTGTGGCTGCACATATTTTTAGTTATTTTCTCCATTCCTAAAAATGCATTTCTTAAAATTCATTTTTCCAGATATGGAGCCACTTCAATAGGTATTTTGAACCCGTAAATCCTCCTGCGTTTTAAAATATTTCTTCCCTGCTGGACAGAGTCATGCTGCATCATGCAAAAAGAAAGAACAATACTTCATTGAGGCTAGCCAGTGCATTTTTCCAAATCTTACTTTCTTTTACTTGAAATGAACAATTCAAAAAATAGAGTTTGTGTAACAGTAATAGAGCAGGGATTTTAAATTATAGGTAAGATTTTACATCTCCCTGTGCCTGTCTCTAACACTGTACTAAAGCGTACTTGGAGATTTTCAGAAGAAAGTAAAGGAAAATAAGATTTGGAAAAATGCACTGGCTAGCCTCAATGAAGTATTGTTCTTTCTTTTTGCATGAGGTAGCATGACTCTGTCCAGCAACGAAGAAATATTTTAAAAAACAGGAGGATTTATGGGTTCAAAACATCTATTCAAGTGGCTCCATATCTGGAAAAATGACTTTTAAGAAATACACATGTAGGACCATTTGGTGGGGTGGGGGTGGGGGAGAATATCCTTGAAAATATGTGCAGCTACAGAAGGGCCAGAAAAATAATTTAGAAAACTACACCATTTAGTGCAGCTAGCTGAGCTACAAAAACTGCTTCCTACAAAACGAATGTTTAAGTCAAAACTGGTTTGCAGCTGAAAAAACAGCAATGTATGAAATATACTCAACAAAAAGTACTGCATAGTAATTGGTACTGGGTATGGATTTTCTTGAAAAGTTCGCAATAGCTCAATAATAATTTTTAAAAACCCGAAGTATTTGGTTGCCTCTCTATTCCCTCAGAGATGCAGGCGTGCACTCAAGGACAGGGGATGAATCCATGGCACAGATCCATGATCTGGACCCTCCTTTTCCTTCTGCCATCCTGAGCATCTTCACAACCAACTGCTATCCAGCCTGTGAAGATTGTACTAATTTTCAAGTGGCCTGCACCAGGGAAAAGATTTCCCACCCTGAAGTAAATGTAGTTATGATTGAAGGCACACCTACATGTCTGGCTAACATTTAATACTGAGCTATGCCATGTTGAAATCTTTGTGTACATTAACGAATGCTGAGTTTAAACATGTGTTGGGCTAGTAGTTTAGAGGACAACCTCAACTAGCAGACATTTGTTTTAAGCCATACTAGCCTGTATATGAGGATTTTAAACAGTTGGAACTGAACATGTCTTCACTAGTTCTTCATTCATGTCCAAGGCAAGTTATTCTAGCCCAGAATGCAAATGGTCACATTTTTGGAGCCTCCTGGCTTGACTTAACCAGGATGCCCAGGGCATTTATACCATGTACACAATGGGTACAGCCACAAGATGCATTTACGGCACATGGGCAGCTTTACTCTACTCCAAGCAGCCCTGCCACGCGATGCAGTGCATTGTGTGCCTGGTGGCCACCAAATGTTCACTCTGCCACGTAGTGGGGTGGGCAGCTAGCTGCTACATGCTGTGTCCTCGAAAAAAGGTCAGGGACAGAACGCGAAGCAGCCTTACCCAAAGTGGTAGCACACTGCCAGTCATGTGCCTGCTCCCTGTCTGCCCTATCACACGGCGAGGCCCACTGCAGTGCTTTGAGTAGCAGGTACTACCTCCAATCCCGCATGGCCACATCATGGCCCACCCAGCTGCCCCAGGGGGAAGGGGGAGGGGACTGTCTCCTTCTCCCAGCGCTAGCTCCAAAGTGTGGCAGCAGCAATTGCCTGACACAAGGCACGCAGGAATCAAGTCCGCCGCAGCTCATGTGGAGGTACCCAAAGTCTGGTGACCTCACCAGGACATTAGGGGCAGTCTTAGGAGACAGTTTCTAACAACTTTACAGTTTTCTAAAAGGATGAATACTCCTGGAACACGAAAAATTTAACTTTAAGAAATTTATATAAAGCTGATGTTTGTTATTTAAAAGGATTTGCAGATAGCAGTGGCAGAGTGAACTGATTCATAGAACTTGCTTTACATTAAAATATATTACTATTAAGGGGTTTGGGGAGTTTGTTTTTTATTTACCATCTGAATGGACTGTACCAAATACGTTTCTGCTAACTTCAAAATGTGTGCACGCTCTAAATCGCTTATGGTTTTCTGAGGGGAGAAGGAGCTTTTTAACACTAGTTTTTTTAAGTTGAAAGAAAATGCCACTAAAACACCCATAGCAGCTATTGGTCAAAGCTTATTATTAAGAAGCATCTCTGTCAGTAGTTTATTTAGCCATAAGACAATTGCTCAATAAAAAGATTTGGGGTCAAACTCACTGCTGGAGTAACCAGACACAACTCCTGTGAATTCACAAACATGATTTTGGCCCTTTAAGGGTGTATGTGTGCACTGGTATGTCTCTATACAATATTTTGGGTTGAAATTACTGCATATGGAAACAGCTCTTATAAACCTGGGGGCCAATCCAAAATCTGAGCGTGCTGTACATGTCGCGTGCATGCGAAGTGCACGCATCATGCGCACACACTTGTTGGTGCGCACACATTGCACGCACCAGATGCGAGTATGGTGCTTGTGCACCAAGCACACACAGTGTGCACACACACCCAGCACATGGATCTTGGATCAGTCCCTCAGAATTCATATTTAAGCACAAGAGCCTTTGTTTTTTATACAATGATAGCTCAGGAGGTCTACCGGCTCCCACAAAATGCCCCTTAGACTTCACGGGGTGAGAGACTGGGCTTATCTTACTTCGGAGGGAGAAAGAAATCTAAAACGCAGTCGAATAATGCAGTTTTGAAACTCACAGATGAATAGCTTTTTTTTTTTAGGAGCCTTTAGCCCACAGCAGAGATATTTATTGACATGTTTAAAAATCTCAAAAACCGCGGACATTAGAACCCTGACAGCTCCTTAAGCTACAGCAGCATAAACGGCGCCACTGTAATGCTACCATGAATGCCTGGCCTTAAGGTGGTTAGTATGAACAAGGGTGGGGCCAAAATAAATCTCTGATGGGGGGATAAAAAGGGATCAAGGAAAATTCTATAATTAAGCAATATTTCATAGCAGTGTGACAGCTGTTGAGACCAGTGGGAGATTTGAGTGGGGGTTTCCACATTAGCTGTAACACACTCCCTCACCAGATCAAATGTAACCCAATGCTGTCCAGCAGACTTGCTGCTTCACAGCAATACCAGGGACATTTTATAACCAGCACCTGTCAGTTCTAGAGACTTACAAATGGGCTTCCATAATTGCCATCATCTTTGTAATCCAGACAGGGCGAGGGATTTGTATTGGTCAATTTTCAAAAAAAGGTTAAAACTGAAATAGTTTTGTCATCGTTAAAGACAGGGGTTGTTAGGCTTCACAGCCTTCCTTGTAGATTTCTCTGTAGAGACTTAAAAGGGACAACATATTAATTGCTTCTCCACTTCATATAGTTTAAGATTTGCTTAGATAAACAGCCAAACTGGTCTTCCATTGCGCGCTCTGTCCATTACGTGTAGAAAACAATGGCTGAATGCGACTCAACAATTCTAAGGGGAAACAATTTTTTGATATATAATTCACTCTGTCTTCCCTAGTCTTCCCTCTGCTTTTAGTGAAGCTTGGAAATCTCTGGAACAAATCCTGGTCTCAGGTTGCAAAGTATAAATTAAGTGAGAACCATACCAATATAATTTTTTTCCTGATGCTGGAATATTATAAAGTGGTATACAGTGGCTACATTCTCACACATAGCAGTGCTCACCTGTCACAATAATCTCTCAGCCTAACCTACCTCACAGGGTTGTTATGAGGATTTTAAAAAGTTGTGTTAATTAATTCTGTGTGAAGCGCTCCAAGTGCCATGGTGGGGGGATCCTACATAAAAATAAAAATTATTATTATTATTTAGATGCAGGAGTACCCACTATCTAGGAAACATTGGTTAGCATATAAGTACTTCATGCAGTGACAGTCAATGTCTTGTCCCAATGAACAGATACTTCGAAATAGTTGAGCCTTCTGAACCATTCACACGTACAGAGGCCTAAACTGAAGCTATTCAGGAGGAGAAAGAGAAGTATGTACTCATGAAAAATCAGGAGTACATATTCTCCCTTTGCTTTTTATATTGAAGTTTACTTCAAAGTAAAAAGAGACGGGTACACTGCCATGGCCATTAGGGGGAAATTGTGAAGTAACTTCTTCTCTTTGCAGGTTCAGTGTGAAGAGTACCGAAGTGGACTAGTTACTTTGATACAATTACACTGAAGTAGTTACTTTGGTTTACTACTGTTTGTCAGGACATGGCCTAAGGCTATGCTTCCCAAACATCTTCCTGTGTGGCCCCATTTTAAGATTTAAATATAATCCCTTGACCTCCGAAAGGAACAAAGACATGCAAAGTATAGCAAATATTGATCAGGATTGTGACCCCACCTTTGCAAATGGCATGACCCCACTTGGGGTCCTTACCCCAGTCGGGGAACTTGTAACTAAAGATTCATTCAGTATTTTCACCAAGATCACCCTGTTTTCAGGGGCTTGTGATTTGCCCACAGAAACATGATTAGTTCATGTCTCGGTTCAAGCTTGAATGTGGAACTGCAACCACACCAAATTACAGGATCTCACGGCTTCTTGATTGGAGCCACCTCCCTTTGCGCTTCGTCTAGCGGTGGGTGTGAGGAAAGAATCTTTGTCTGTGTTGATGGAGCAACGTTATGCTCCTGACTCAACAGTAGACAAAGCACCAATTTTAGAGTCGTCTGTAGTTGTTCCAATCTTCTCTCTCCACATATCAGCAACAGGGAAGGTGCCTCCAACAGGTTTGTATGGAAGACTGATTACTTTTGTGGGTCAAAGGTGGCGAAGATAAACCCTCGAGGGGGGCGGGGACAAAAATTACATCTTTAGCTCCATTCAGAAAGGTAGCATACCATTTCAAAAGACAAAGAGGTACACCTAGTTTTCAAGCAGTAAAACCTTTGATAAATTACAGGCTTAGCTAAACTGAAGAGTCTTAGAGCATGGCCTCTATCTGCCATGTTCAGACATGAACAGGCAGATGAATCCCTGGAAAGGTGGATTATTCAGAATGCAGTCTTTCTATTCTTCTATGCTAAACCTCTTCCTTAGTACAGTACCTTACCCTTCTCTTCAGCCAAAGCTTTATGTCTTACAAAGTGTGTTAATTATATGCTAATCTGCTAGAAAAACCATTGAAATACCGTAAAAGGAAGCCTTGGTGAGATATGAAAGTCATCGGGCCTTTTAAATTTCAGATTCCCTGATTATTCAGACTAATACAGAGCTGGCAATGGTACAAAGGCAAACATGAAAGTAGATATCTTTATTGACAAGTTCTGAAATGTTCTTGAAAGAAAAAAAGTCCAATCCCCTCTGCAGAGAAAAAGAAGAATTAGACAACATAGCATCAGCTTTTAACATACCTGAGGTTGAAAAATTCCCCACTAAACAGATAAATGAAGCCAAATTTTAAATTGAATTGAATTGTCCATTATTTTGCCTAAACTATGACCCATAATTTTGTTAGCTCAGTTTATAATCTTTTCTCTCTTCTTGATTGTGTTGATTGTACAGGTAAAACCAGCTATAGAAACATATGATTCAGAACCTATGCACTTATCTGCCAAAGTAAGCTCTGCATTGCAGCATGTTTGTGTGAGGTGTTCGACACCAGGAGTGACACTAATTTGGATTTCCATAGTGTAGACAAGGCCACGGTGATGAAAGATAAACCAAATTTTCTAGAAACTGTCCCCTCACTCTTCTTTCAGTGACCCACCAGTACTAATCAGACGACTCTTTGGGTACGGCCATAAAAGACATTATCCCACACTGTGTGGACTTACCATACATTAGCCTGGCAGCTGACCATCAGTCTGATGCTGCCAGATGTTCATCCACTTACGTCTCAGGGCAGGCAGCTGGCTGCTATGCAACACGTCTGCCAGAGAAGGCCAGTGACACACTGCAGGCTACTGTTGCCTCACCTGGGTGGGCCAATGAGGGGTAATGGGGTGGTTGGCCTGTGCAGCCCTGCCGCAAGGTAAGGTCAGAGGGTTGGGCCCGAAGGAGTGCGCTCTCCCCAGCTGCCAAACAGCTAAGGAGGGGGGGGGGGAGCAGAGTAGCGCGCTTGTCCCTGATCAGCTGTTTGGCGGCCAGGGTGAGCACACTCCTTCTGCCCCTCCACCCCACTCTCACATCAGTCATTTGGTGGCCAGGGTCCTCCGGGGCCCCCTGATCAGTCGTTTGGAGACTGGAGTGAGCCCACCCCCCTAATCAGCCATTTGGTGAGCACACTATTCCAGACACCCACCCATCAGCCCTTTGGCATGCAGCCAGGGTGAGCTAGCTCCTCAGCTCCCATCAACTGTTTCACAGCAGCTCCTCCCAGGGACCCAATCCTGCTGCACAGCAGGAGTCCTGTTCCATGTGGGTAGCTCCTCAGTGGACCCCACGCATGGCAGGACTTGTGACGGTGGCCCACCCACCCGTTTCCCCGTAGGGGGTGAGGGAGATCATTTTGACTGCTCTCCCCGTCGGCCCAAAGTGCGGTGACTGTTCACCTTCCCTGGGACAGGCGGGGAATTCGGCCAGCTCTCTCTCGTGTGACTTTATCCCTTTTCTTCAATAAAATGGCATAGCTGTTAGTAAAACATTAAGGATGGGAATTTCGGTTTCGGATAAAACCGAAAGTACCCGAAAATGGCCATTTCAGATTAATCTGAAATTACGGTTCTTTTTCTGTTTCGGTACTATCGGATCTTTTGCATTGATTTTTGTACTGGATTTTTAACATTGCAGTTTGTCCCCCATTGAAAAAACAGAATGTTAAAAATCCGGTACAAAAATTAATGCGAAAGATCCAATAGTACCGAAACAGAACCAAAATACATGAGAACCAAAACCGAAATTGACCGAAACTGAAATTTTGCCCAGAGTCCCATCCCTATAAAACATATTCAGTATATTAACTTCAGAGAAAGAGCTAGCTTAGATGATGGGTGGGAAATGAGGCCTGGAATGAAGCTGAAAACTTCATGCCTCTTGTGCAAGCTCAATAATTTTCAATTAAATTAGTTCAGAACATGAACAATTGTAAACAATTAAACAGGTGACCTGTAGGATAACGTCTGGAATCTACACTATGTAACGTCCTGCAGCGTGTACGTGGGTATGTGTGCGCATGTGCCAGGGGACTGGGGGTATGGTGTGTGTGTGTGTCAGGAGAAAGGTATTTGGGTAGTGGGGTAATAAGGGAGAGGGGTGTGGTAAGGGGAGACAACTTGGGGAATGGGGAGGGGTGCGCACTAGGGGAAGGGAATTGGGCAGCGGGGGGAATGGGGAAGGTGGGGATACACCACAGGAAAAGGATTTGGGCAGTGCGGGTGTTGAGGAAGGAAGCACTTCTCCCCTGGGGAGCAGAGGAACAAGGAGAGAATACCATCCCAAGGCAATCACCTTCCCTTTTCTCTGCTCCTTCTCGCAGTAGCTAGCAGTGCAGCACAGCAGGAAGGGGAAGGAGGAAAAGGGAGAAAGGCGCTGGGAGAAGAGAGATTGTGCAGTTGCAATCCCTCTGAGACAGGGAGACATCTACACATGTACATTAATGCCTGCTTTCTTGCAGTCTCTTTAACTAGCCCTGTGCCACCCCTAGGGCGCTTTTAAACGAGACGGAAATGGCGACTGAGCCCTTTAACAGCCGCTATTGAGACCGTCCGTTTAAATGCCCAATGGAGAGCGCAGCTGAGTCTCCTCCACGTCAAGCCGGCCTGGCGATCTTGCCCCCTTCAACGCGGATCACCGATGTGCCAGCTTTAACCCGCTCTTCCGGGTTCCCTAGAAGAGTGCACATGCGCAGAAGGTCGCGCATGCGCACATATTCTCTGCGACGTGTCTGATGCTCCTGGGAACATCAGACACGTCGTAGCGAGGAACGCGGGGTTTAGACGCCGCGTTGAGCCCTCTCCCGCTTGGGAGAGGGCTCATTTAAAAGCGCCCCTAGAACTAATCGGTGCCACCCCACCCCAGCCTGGGAATCACTGCACTTACCTCTTCCTTAAGCAGTAATGGAGAAAGCAATCAGTTTTACATTTAACAATTCTTTACAATAAATTTCTACTATAATATTTGTATGCGGCTTGGAAATTCACCACCACCACCACTATTTCCTTTTACATCATTAAAGAAATCATCAACATTAAAGAAAATGTTGTAGGTTTACTTTTAAGCTTTCCAAAGGAAATAAATATTTTCATGATGTTTTTCAATGTGTACAAGCATACACTAGGGCTGAAATGAGAATTTGGTGGATTTTCACAAGAACACACGAGATTCTCACAAAATTGGGTGAGACATAGCAAGATCTCACCGAGAATTTTGAGAATCTCATGAGATGCTTAAAAATCTCAAATTGCTCTCTGCGCATGTGCAAAATGCCACTGCGGCCAATTCTGTGCATGACCTGGCAGCCATTTTGCACATGTGCAAAATGAGGGGTTTTGAGGGGTCTCGAGAATCTCATGAGTTTCTTGAAACCCTAAAACTGCTCCGCGCATGTACAAAATGGCCGCCAGTGGCCGCACATATTCAGAAATGGCCATGGCTGGCATTTTGCGCATGCCCAGAGCGCGATTTGAGATTTTTGAGAAGCAAATTCTTTGGCGAGATAGTGAGGGCGGGTTTCAGCCCTAGTATACGCTTGCTTTTGGCTGTTCTACCAACTATTGGAATGATGGGTTTGAAATAGTGACAGTAGAAAACTCTCTTACATGGTGCTTAGTGTCCAGACATTGTGGTGATGAGCCTTTTCTAAGAGACAAGCCAGGACACGCCAAATGCAATTTTCCGCCCTTTGGGCGTGCCGGGAAGCCGCCCTGCCAGCCGCACATGTTTTTACCCACTGGCACAAAGCAAGCACATAACTGGAACATCTAGATTACCCCTGCACTGGGGAATATTCAGTGTAGGATTCATGGCCATTCTAGCACTCTTAAAACATTGCATTCCTCGGCAAAGGGAAACTGCTCCATCTGACTGAACCCTAACTACTAGAGACACGCTGGGGCTTTAGGTAGCTGGGTAAAAACAGTCCTGAGGCTTCTCTAACTTCCTGCAGTACTATAATTAGGACAATAAAAAAGCAGTTTATTTTACTGCCACACCTTCACTCTTATCTAGCCTTGGTGCTCACCCAGGTCAAAGGATCTGGCTCATCGTGCTGCAGGTTCCTATTTTTACTATTAAGTTTCAGAAGTGTGATTGGATCTCTGCAGAATAAAGTGTATGTGAGTTTGTAGAAAAGAACTTGTCTCATTCAAAATTCAGTTGCGGTCAAAGGATTTTGCAAAAGAAATTAAACTTTAAATACTACAGGAAGATGAGTGTAAATCTATAATTCTATTTTTACCTTTGATACTTAAATCAGATACTTTTCCCAAGTAAAACTGTACTTTTGGAGTTTAGAAATCAAGCTTTTTCCAATTAAGCAGTCTTAAAACTCCCACCTCCTAAAGGCAAATGTTTGTTTGTGTCTATTCTTAGTGCACTCTTAAAATACTTGTTGGCACTCACAATAAACTAGCTTCCCTCGGCCCATATTGACAGCTGCTGCAAAGCACTGTTGGTGGCTCCTGTCGATCCCCTTGAAACAAATAGTGGGAACTGAGTACCAGGCAGTAAAAACAACTGTTAAATCTTAATTTCTAACTTTAGCATGCTACTTATGTCCTGGTACTAATCACTCGCGGCAGGAGCACAAAGAAATGGATGAAATGAAAAACCAAAGACTACTTACAGCCAAAATATGTTAACAGTATTTTACAAAAGACTCTCTCCATATACAACATCCTACACACACATATACATGCGCGTGCAGAGACAGTACATCGGATGACATGAAGAGTTTCAATTGGCACAATGCTAGAGATCTGATGTGAGCAATCCATTTCAACAATTGGAAAGAAGGAGATTTCATCCTACATGCAATCACTAGAGACACAAATATAGCACTACTCAGTCCTCTCTTCTACAATAGTTAGGATTTCCCATTACACTAACATCCAGCAGCCCAACTATTCATAGACGGCTTTACTGTGGGTTCAAATAACTGTGCACAGGATTTCAGCCTGAAGATTGAATTAATCAAATGCATGATACTGTTAAATGTTTCGTGAAGCTTTAGCGAGGGAGATACAATGTAATTATTTGTATTTCATTAATTACGCTGCAGGCCTGGTTTTCCTTATTACGTCTTAACCCTGAAGCCAGGACATTACATAAGTATTTGAATATTATCCTCCTATGTGAAGTATCAATTTAAATAATTTCTTCAGTGAAAGAAGTTGCTCTTTTTCCTGGACTAGTTTCAACAGTGTTTGCTACTGTAAAGAGAATTTTTAAGAATGTCTTGCTAAGCCTCCCTGTAATTGACTGATTCCATTGTTAGGATATGCTGTGGACTTAAAAAACATTAAACTAGTTATCCAAATGGAAACAAAACACCCTTTGAGTTCTATTGATAACTTAACCTTTCGTGTTTGGATGAAATCCCAATTCTTGAGACAGAAAAAAAGGCATTGAATGAAACTATTATATACAGCATTGTTGGCGGGTGGCGGGATTTAAGTGTATACAGTACATACTGGTATATGGGCACTTGTTTTGCTATTGTGGTCTTACATAATTCATATTAAACTAGATGTATGATTTTCTTACATTTTTTCATATATTTTCTTTTGTTAATACAAATGGTCTCTATGCCACATGCTCACTATAAACATTCCTTTCTCAGATATAGTTAACCGGTCCGGACGGGAGTGAGTTCCCGGGGCTGTTTCACCCGCCTGTTTGTCCTTCCACCTGGCGAAGCCCCATCCCCCAACTGTAGCAGCCGATTGGAACTCCCCGAGTTGCCGTGAGACTCAGCTGCACCATGTTTGACATCTTGGGAGACCGCGCCTGCGCTGACAGCTCTACCGGCACCTTAAAAGCTCCGCCGAGTCTACAGCGGCACCGTAGGCGCGCGCCAGTGCGTCACGCCTAAGGGCGTTGCGCACAAGGGCGCGCCCTTGCATGCGGTCTTAGGCGTGGGCTGGGCCTGGGCCGCTATCATCGTGACCCCTGAGTGTCTTAGCTTTGAGCTTTGCGTGATACCTCCTCCCTGTGGGTAGAAGGAGGAGGAAAGATGGGATGGAAACCCGCTCCCAAGTTCGAGGTAGGCAATTAACCCTGGAAAATTTCTTATGGCGCCCTAAGACTGGTTTAACCCAGGGTGATACCTCGGCGAGTCCCCCTTCTCTGACGGAGGGGATGGGGGCCTCGCCGGAGCGGGCAGTCTCTGTTTTGTCATCTACTCCAAACCCTGAATCTGTTCTTTCGATCCCGGCTGATGAGACTATAGGGCGTTCGCCCCCTGCTACCAATAACACCGTGGATCTCTCCACGGAGCACGTGGGTAAGCAGTGTTTTGCTGTGGGCGACCTAGTCTCTAAACTATACGCACAGCTGGAGAGCGTTAATATGCAGCTTGAGCTGCAAAGACTCCAGCTGGCGATTATTACCGACATGCTTAAATTACAGGAGGCTGCTCAGTCCCAGCATGTTAGGGATCACCTCCGGCCTTTGGTTTCGGTAGGAATTCAAACTTCGCAGAGTGGTATCTCCCCCCAAGCGGCTGTGCTGGGGGAAACAGTGGCTGAGACTTCTGATGACAAAAAGCCCCGTTTTCTGCAGCTGGACTCTCGGGCATTGGTCTTTAATATTGCTCCTTTGCCCTCTGGGCATTTGCCTGCCTGGACCTCCAAGTATCTTATCCAACGGCACTTGACCTCAATTTTGGGAGTATTGTTTCATTCCACCTTTATTGTTAGATATTTATTGCTGCCCTCATTTCCACGTTCATATCGCTTATTGATTTACTTTTCTGCTGGCTCAATAGTGGATAATTTATGGTCAAATGACCATTTGTTTTCTACCAAGAGGATTCAACTAGTCAGGACTTATAGAAATTTACAGATTTCTGCCCTGCTATTAACCTCACCGACAGGATCCCTTGCCCCAATTTCCGTTGACCAAGGTAACCCTAGTTTTGTCCCAGTACCCACGGGAGCGCCAGTACGGGTGCTTCATCGGCAGGTTACTTCCCCCTCAGACTCCCAGGCGGCCCCTCAGATGGTTCCTAACCCCAGGAGGCACTGCTGAGGGTTTTTGCCTCTGGGAGTACAGCTGGGGTTAGGGATGACTGCCAGGCTCTAGTATAACCTTCGGGGCCACCCTTGCCGCCTTTTATTCAAGGGGAGGCCCCTATATTGGGGCTTCAGACAATTTCCAGTCTGGGAAGGGAGCAGCCCCCAGAACTAAAGATCTTGCTGGGGGCAGCTCGATGCAGGAGTCTGCGGAGGGTGACCGGCAGCCTCCGCTGCGGGCTCTTCCAACGGTGGTTACTGATGTTAGTCTTATAGAGCCCAAGGGCCGTTGTACACAAGGCCATGTACATTAGCCTCATGACTATCTAGGTCAGCTTCCTCCAGCTCCCTTACATTATGTTCATAGAATGTGGCCGGTTGGCCCAGGCACAGTAATGATCCTGAATTTTTGCATTACATCAAAGGGTTTTCTGTTATCTTGGTCCAAGAAACTTGGTCCAAAGATACCTTAGACCTGGAGGGTTATACTGTGACCTCTCTTCCTGCGCTACATCGGAGCCCGAGAGGGAAGCCCTGCGGGGGCTTGGGTTGCTTTGTGTCTCAAGCTATACCCTTTCAGATTATTTAAAATATAACGCTCCTCTCGCTGCTGCAGGCCTTTGTTGCTAGGCTTGCTTCACTGACCTTTATAATCATGACATTGTATATACCTCCCTGCAATACTGGCTCCTTTCGATCTTCTATGTGGGACAATCTGGACCATTTCTTGGGGGAGATGTCATCTAAGTATCCTGAAGGCTTGATCATTTTAGCAGGTGATTTCAATGCCCGCCTGGGTTCAGATGACCAGGCTTTGACCCCTTATTGTGACGGGCTACCATATGCTCCAGAAAATCTTTTGGGTCCCAGGCCGTCCAAAGATAAAGGCATTATTTCTTCAGGAATTAGATTGGCTCAGTTACTGGTGGCTCGGGAGCTTTATGTTTTGAATGGCTCGGGATTTAATGACGGCAAGGGAGAGTACACATTTCTTGGGCATCAGGGCCCTAGCACAGTAGATTTTTCCCTGGTTTCGGCTGGGGTACTTCCTTATGTTACTGATTTTGCTTTGGGCCCTCCTTTGGTGGGGGACCATCTACCCCTGGAACTCTCCCTTTTCATCCCCGTTTTAGCCACAGATGCCTTACACATACAAGACCCCACGATGGATAATAGCATGGAACATTACGAAATTGTGCGGGCACCGCGGTGGGATGAGGGGTTGGCTTCTGCCTTGGGGAATTTTGCCTCTCAGTCCCATGTTTCCTCTCTCTGCAAGAGGTTGCTTATTTCTAATAGCCTCGTTGAGGTCCTTGAGCTATACGATCAGTTAACCTCAGACCTCCAGTCTTATATTAAGGGGCTGGGCCGGCCTTTCTAGAATCAATCAACCTTGGTTCGATAAAGAATGCCGGCAGGTAAGAACTGATCTCAAAATCATGCATCGTGCTTACAGGAAGAGCCGGGTGACTTCCCTGCCATCCCAATATGTCGCACTTAGGACGAAATATAGGAATTTGATCAACAGCAAAAAGAGGGGCTTTTGGGACACCCGCTTGGAGTCCCTTCTGCAGGCTGCTAATACTGGGGATACCAGGGGTTTTTGGCATCTGGTCAATGCCTCTACTGGGGGTAAACGGGTAACAACAGCAGCTTCCATCAGCCGTTTGGATGACTCATTTCAGGGAATTATATAATTCCCCAGGTGGAGATAGGGATCAGCAGCAGGATGATCCGGTTCCAGGAGGAGGAGGTTGAAGTAGTGGTTGATTCCCTCAGAAATAGCCGTGCGCCCGGCCTGGATCTTATACGGGTCGAGTTTCTTAAGACGCATACGGTCTGGTGGTTGCCTGTCCTGGCTGTATTGTTTACTGCCATCAATAACACTGGCCGGGTTCCTGGGGCCTGGGACACGGCTATTGTTGTCCCTATATATAAAAAGGGGCCCAGGACTGACCCGGCAAACTACAGGCTGATCAGCCTTCTGTCTGTGATATCTAAGGTATATACCAAGTACCTTTTTGGGAAATTGACAGATTGGATGGGTCAGGCTAAGGTTATCTCACTGGAACAAGCGGGGTTCCAGCAGGGCCGCTCCACCATTGAACACTGCTTCATCCTTCAATATCTTGCTGCTAAGTATAGGGCGCAATGGGGCCTTTTATGTGGCCTTTCTAGATCTCAGGGCAGCCTTTAATTCAGTGGATCGGGCTGCCCTGTGGAGAAAGCTGCAGGCCTCATCTATTGACAGACGCCTTCTGGCTTTGATCTGTTCTCTTCACGCCCATTCATCCTTGGTGGTTAAAATGGATCGGCAAGGCCATATCACTCCCCCAGTCTCCACCTCGCTGGGGGTTTGGCAGGGATGCGTCTTGGCTCCTGCACTTTTTAACTACTTTATAGACGACGTTATCCCTACCATGGCAGACGCCTGTTTTTTCCCGCCAAAATTAGCTTCACGTGCCATCGGCTGTTTATGTTATGCCGACGACGTTACCCTCTTACCTCAGACACGGGTGGGGCTTCAGCGACAGCTTCAAGCCTTCGCCGCCTTTTGCCAGGCAAATCATCCGAGTATCAGTCATGCAAAATCAAAGATACTGGTTTTCTCCTCCCAACTGAAAACCCAGGGCTGGTTCGTAGAGGGCCTCCCGGTGCAGCAGGTCCAAGCATTTAGATACCTGGGGATCCTGTTTCACAGGTCTGGCTCATGGCAGGAGCATGTTAATAGGGCTTTGAGAACGGTCCAAGCCTCTGCCCAACCCATAAGCAGACTCTTCGCCAAACAGGGTAGGATGGCGGTCCTTCCAGCCAGCAAGACCAGGTCCCAATTGTTATACCGGGCCAAGATATGGGCCCCTTTTAATTCTAGCTCAGTGGATAAGTTCCAATCTAAATTCCTGCAGAGGCTTCTAGGAGCTCTGCGAGGCACCTCTCTGGCTGCTATTCGGGCCAAGTTGGGCCAGAAACCATGGTCCCAAGTCGCTAAAGAAGCTGCCCTGAAATTTTGGCTCAGACTGCGTTTTGAGCAGGGGTCAATTTTACTAAGGGGCGCCCTGGAGGATCCCTTCTCGGACCAGTGGTCCCTAAAGGTTGATGCCCATCTAAGAGAGATGGTCATTTCCCTGGAGTACCTCCAACATAAACCCCCTGCTTCGCATAAAAAAGAGGTGCTTTCTCGACTGGAGGACATAGGTCGCCAATCAGAGCTTGGTAGGATCGGGTTGTCACCTTACATCCGAGACTACCAGATGTTTATCCTGGAAATGGGGCAGGTTGCCACTTATCTAACTGCCCCCATCTCCGGTAGGGCTAAACAACTGTTATGTAGTGCACGATTCAATGCCTTCCCCTCCCGTGTCCTTGAGGATAGGATCCAGGGCATTCCTTATACTGACAGGTTATGCCCGTTTGAGAACCTAACCATTGAGACAATTGGGCATATTATTATACGATGTCACTTATATGACGGCCCACGACAGGAGTTGTTAGGACCCACTATAGGGAAGTATCCTAGCAGAACCGATCACGCTCTTTTACTTGTGTTTCTTGACAGCACGGATCCCGATACCATTAAATACGTAGCAGCTTTTTTGCTGCAGGCTGTCCAGCTTAGAAATTCATTTTTAAAGTATACCTCCCTCTCTTTATAAAAGGAAAAACCTGTTATTAGCCGTCCCCCTTGCCTATGGCATCTGTTGGGTGACAGCTGATTTTTGATGGTCTAATAAGAACGTCAGTTTTAGTTCGTTCCAGGTTGTAACACTTGTCTTTTGTGTTGTAATACTCGTGTTTTTGCAATGGTTTGTGACCATGCAATAAAGTATTTGATTTGATCTTATATAGTTAATCTTCTCTGACCTGCCAAGTTACAGAGAGTGTTAAACTCTTAGGATGGAAAAAGAGTGGTTGCCCTCAACATGGGTGTGGAGAACGGTTCAAAATTTCTGTGTGAACATGCCTTGCTATTCACAAGCACAACTCCCTTGCCAAAAAGAGAATCATTGATAGACTATCAGGATTTTTTTTAAAAAAATAAAGAAATGCAGAATGTTACTAACTGTGGAAACAGACGCATGATATATTCATGATGAGATATTTAAGATTTGTAGTGATGTTTTTACTATTAAAAATATATTGACCTTTAGGAAGAATTAAACTTTTTGTTTAATCTTCATAATTTTGCAGCAAGTAGCAAATCTTTTCTAATCAAAGCCTCAAACCCTACCATTGAGGACAATAGGAATGGTGTAGATAAGCGTTCAAAAGGCAGAATGTGGCACCAAACAGATACAAAATTGCTGGGAAATTCTGCTCATGAAGAGGAACTTGTGAGGCCACAGGCCCGTTCCCTGAGATTGAGTATGTGTTTGCCAAAGTAAAGCAGAATTCTTCCTCGCTCCAAAATCTCCACTCTACAAGTAAAATGGTCATCAATATCACCGACATTGTGTTCATGGTATAAATGCCAAACACATGCAAAGGGTGAAAACAGACATGAGGTTGGTCCGCTGTGGCCTGGAAGTCACTGCACATCCGTTTCTCAGCTGGCCTGCTATTACCCTGCAGCAGGTAGGTGGCTGGTCCGGAATGAGTCCTCTAGATGATCCCGGATGCTCATTCTGGGCCAAGCCAATGTGGACCAATGCAGGCCACAGCGGGCCAATGTGTCTGTTTGGCGGCGGGGGGAGGGACAGGGTCTGCTGCCTGCACATCTGTCGCAGCCCCCCCACCCACTCAGGGCATGTGGGCAGTGGGACGGCTCTATGTCCACGGGCACATTTGTTCGGTGCCGCTCCCTGACAGAGAGTGGCCACCCATATTTTTCCTGAGCCACCCTGGGCCAGGGAGCCACCACACCACCCTCAGGTCTGCTTTCACCCACAGTCAAAGTTTTCTATTAGGTACAATCTCATTGATTCCAGAAGAGCTAGCTACATGTTGAATTTCTGCCCTAAAGTGTACTGTTTGTGCTGGGCTAATTTTGCTTTTACTGAGAAAGTGAATAGTTTTCATTATGATTATGCCTCTTTATTCATTACCGTAAGACATCTATTCAGTTCCCACTGTCTTTAGTGAGAATGAGCGTGCTTTGCATCTTGTTGGAGCGCATGGCAGCTTGTAGTTCGAGTGAGCTTCCTCAATGCTCTGTGACTGAGGGTGTAATCTTAATTCTACTGAAGATGACTAGAAAACTCGTTTTAATTTCAGAAGGGTTCAGACTGCACCCAGATGAGCTTTCAGAACATGAATTTCTTGTGGGTCAGGCTAATAAGGAATAATTTTAAACTACTGCTACACCATTTTTCACTGGACCACATCAGCAACGCAGGCTAAATCTAGTATTGTATGATGATAAATACAACTTTGACACTCACTATATCCAGATCATTTCTAATGAATTTATTCATTTAATTAATTGCATTTATACTCTGCCCTTCCCTGAAGGTTCATTCCCTGAATGAATCCAACATGAAAACTGCAAAATTTCAAGCCCCTTTTTGGAGAGGTTTCAGAGAAGTGAAGGATTAGTCACAGAAACAAAATTTCCTTTCACTTTAGCATCTCAAACTGGACATGTTTTCTGCATGAACATCTTTAATGATTTTTGCCATTCTTGGATTTTCATATAAGGACAAAAAAATGGCATCACGGGAGTCTCTGGAATCTATTTCTGCAAGTGTGCATAACAGTTCTAGGGTTTTCCTATGACGAGCTTTCTTTTTCCTGCTTGGCTCAGAGTTTCCAGCTGGTAACACAAAAGGCCTTCAGGAATTCATTTCTCTAATGGACAATTCTCTTCCCCTGGAAAATTAGCCCTAACACTCAAAAGACAGCAAAGCAGGTTCTGGTACTGCAACTCTCACTCACAAATCATTCTCATAATCCCGGCTTTCAGGTCAGTACATTGATTAACTTACAAAAATCTGACAACAGCTTCTGGTCCTAAACTTCTCTGATGTTGAGAAACCGTGGTCTTTAGATTTTAATACAAACAGCAACGGCAGTGATGCAACAGACATGCAGGGATGGGCTAGCTGTAAAACGTAGGTTCTGTGTTGTCATGACAACAGAATTATTTCCCTCAGTACACAGCATTCTTCAGACCAAGACTGATAACTTGCAAATAAGAAAATAATCAGTTTGCTGAAAATTTCAGCAACACTAATTTTCCTAAAGATTGATTTAATACTAACTGTACAGTGACAGGTACACTGCTTGCGCTATATAAATAAAATAATAATAATAATAATTAATAACATGCAAATTAACATGTAAGCTCTCAGGCAGGGACCGTGTCTATCTTGTTTTTTGTAAAGCGCCAGGTACATCGCTGGTGCTATATAAATGCTTATAATAATAATAATAATAATAATAATAACAACAACAACAACATGTAGCTAGGAAGAATTATGCAGTTGCAGGACGATTGTCGGGAGGAAATTTATCCCAATTGGTAGATACTGGCCAGGGCACAGCTCTGTGCTTTGGTTGGCAGTATGCAAAAACAAAATCCTGAGTTCCAGAAGCTGAAAAGCATCAAGAGAAAACTTTCAACAGTAAAGAGTTTTGTAGCATCCTAAGTAATCTATTTCCCTTTGGTGCAGTACATCACAATTTTGTTTTGCAGATACACTCTCACTGGAACTTGTAGCCATTTGAGTGTGTTGCTGCACTGTAAGGCGGCATCTGCTGCTTAAGCAGAAAAGGCTTCAATTGACTTGAGGGGGAGTTTTACTTGCGTAGGGAGTAAAGGGGTTTAAGAATTTCACTTTGTCAAACCATCAAACCATATTCCAAGTACCTGTCCCTCCATTTAGTGTGCTATAAAAACAAAACTCAACGACATGCTTTCAAGCATTATAGCCCACTCAAATTTTTTAATTTTTTTAAAACACACTTGTAAGAAAGATTTCTAGATCGGCATAGTATGATAGCAACACCCTCTTCAGGAAGTTGTAGCCCAGTTTCTCAGCAGATCGAGGCTGCAGCTACAGTTCTTTTATTTTTGCTTACTGTGCACATCCCCCTCTAGCCTGTTTGCCTTCCTTTGAGAATCCTGCCATCCCACATTGATCATTTGGAGGCTTGCGCTCTCATTGGCCGGACTGTCAGCAGCAAACTCCACAGAGATTAACATTCTTGAGGCCAATCACAGCTGGGGAAGGGTGGCAGACCTGTACTAATATCTCATTGAAGAATGCGATTCAGACCCTGAATGACACAACTAGAGAAAGGAGATAGCAGAGTCATTCTTGTGCCTGATGTTCACAGAGCGACCCAAAATCCCACTTCCTTTTTGTTTAAGACTTTTCATTCAAGTGCTGAATGCCCTGAAGCTAGATAATCGTTCCCACATTTACAGAATTGTTCCATCCTTCTTTATTCTGTACATCTAACTTTCTCTACAGCGTCAAAGAGACAAAGTGGCTTGAATGATCTCTTTTATTAGACCAATGTTGTTGGTGGAAATAAGCAACCTTTCAGGCCACACCGGGCCCTTCCTCAGGCATGTAGCGGAGCCAGCGAGTATGAAGTCAAGGACAGTTGAGGTGGGTAACTCTGTGCAAATACTAATGCATGAAAATGGAAGATTGGATCCTACTTTGAGTGTTTTCAGATGAGAATGTCACCCAGGGACGGGGGCAGGGTGACCATACCTCCCCTTTAAAAGAGGATGCTTACGAAAAATACATGGTGCAGGGCTGCACTGGAACCAATGCAGCCCTGCAACATGTATTTTTCATGAGTGTCCTCTTTTAAAGAGGCGGTATGGCCACTCTAGATGGGGGTGGTGGTGTCTGTGGTCGCCGAGTCGCCCTGCAACTGCATAGGAAGCAAAACTGACAGGTATAGCCCAGCGTGGCAAGCGTGGATTCAGAGGTAGTTGCCACACATTCCCCCTGCCACAGATGTACCCCCAAAACACATCACACCGGCAGCTGTTCCCCCTTCTCCCCCAGTAGCCCAGTGAATCCCTCTCCCATGCAAGGGGCTTGCAAATGATGCTGTGTCTCATTCTAGAAACAGCAGCCAGTGAGGGGCAGAGGGGAATCCCCTGGAAATCCTAGCCACTGTCAGCTGATAGGCACACTGGGGAGGGGGAGGCACACCAGGCTGGCTGCAAGTGACAAAGTGATATGTCCCAGGTGTGACATATGCCCAGGTTCCCCAGCACTCTTGGTCAGGGCTTGTGACTTGCAAAGGCTTCTATGAGCGGACAGTGATAAGACCTGGCTATACACACACAGTAGATTTCCAAAGGGGTCTGTGCCTCTATTTGACATTTTTGGGGATCCCCAAATGAATAGAGGTTGTAAACCACTGCTCTATGGCAGTGGTGGACTTGTCTGGTGGCGTGGCTGGCTGCTGCCATTCATACAGGCAGGGGCCACGTGGCCACCCATTGCCATGTGGTTTACCCCACACGGTGCACTCCATGTTTCCCAGCAAGTGGCCACGAGGGCAGAGACTGGGTGCACCGTAGCTTGCAGGAGCACGCATCTTGCTGCTCCACCTTCAGACAGGCAAATGGATGTGGGGCTCATGGGTGGCCATGGAAGGTAGCATCTCATCTGAAAACACCCTTTGTCTAAAGCAGAGATAAGGAATCTATGGGCTGCAGAGAATGGAGATGGGCAGCCAGACATATGGCTGCCGGTACACTCTGGGATCACTCAAGAAAAATGTTGAGACATGACTGCAGCACACCTTAACAGCTCAGAAGCCAGCAGGCAAGTAAAAAGAAGTCAAAATCATTACTTTTTAAATGGTTTAATGATTTAAAGACAATCTTGTGATTTCAGAGGCCTGACACATTATATTTGACTGAATATGCGTTTGGTCCCAAATATGACAGAAACAGGAAACAAAGGGTGATTTCAGATGTTACGGCGGGCCCCATTCACCACAGGCCGTGGGGTGGTTCGGACCACAGTCCAGGGTGAAGGGGTGCGCCAACAGATGTGCGCTGCTGCTCCCCGGTTCGCGGGGACCGGCAAACCACGGCCCGTGGTGAATGGGGCCCGCCGTAACGGCCATTGTGGAACCGTGGATCGCGGAGGGGGTGGGGCTGCGCGGCGCAGCGTGCTGCCGTACGGCCCCGCCCCCTGCATTCCACAATGGCCCTCCTCCTGCCAGACGGGCAGCGAGAGCGGCCAATCCGGCCGCACTCGCCACCGCGGTCGGGGGGAATGGATTCCACCACCAGCAGGGGTACGTGAACAGACATTATGATTCAGTCACCCCTGCCATGGTGGCCATTCACCACACTTCTGCACCCGCTCGCGTCCTCGGGTCCAGAAGTGTGGTGAATGCAAACGCGGTCCGCGTTTGACTGTGGTGAACATCTGGCGGGTAGAAAACAGACGTTCACCACAGTCAAACGCGGGCCGCGTTTTAGTGTGGTTCAGGCATGGTGAATCTTGAATTCGTCACGTCTGAAAATCACCCAAAGAAGGTACCATCTTAACTACTTAGTCTCCCGAAAAGAGTTTTGAAAATGGAGGGCTCCTTATCTTGTAGTCATAGACTATAGAGTCAGAGACATCATACCTACATTTTTATGGAGTCCACAGAGCTTATTAATCTTTGGTTATTCACTACATCAGTTACTTTAACTTCTAAAATACTGATGACTGCACTTTAGAAAGTTCTGGTTCAGCAAGTTCAATGGGCATTCAGTCTCATGTATTTTTGAACCACATTTTCTTTTTGGTTTTGGATGGAGGGGAAAGGTTCAACTAACAGATGGGTTATTCTTGGACCCCACTTTCACCTTCCAAACGATAAGCTGATTAGTTCCCATGGAAGAAAAAGTACGACAAATAACCAATCTAATCACCAAAGTTCAGAAAGTTGGACTTTAACAATCTCAAACTACTGTGTATCCAGGAAATCCTGCCAGACAGTCACTGTTTGCAAATGGCTGGGAAATATGGTTGTCTGCCATCAAAAACAGATGAAAAGCAGAATCTGGTTAAAAGACCGAGTCTTTGCCCAAATGAAGCCTTTCCAAAATAAAGAAACAGTGTCTGCTAGCTGCTAATTGACCTCAGTTAAAGAAGAGGGACAGTTCTGCATTAGTGCTCACTTTACCCAGTTCAGGCATTTTAAAATGCAGCCAGGGTTTGAAATGAGACTGAACCAAGCACAATCAAGGGCTGCCAATTCTGACACTACTGTGGTAATATCCCAATCTGAAGCACCCCTTCCAAAGCTGCCCTTTTTTTGGCCTCAAAGTACAACTGGACTGGGAAGACCTCCATCAAGCATGCACATTAATAAAAGCCACATTTGGTTACAGTCTGTAAACTTTGGACTATGTATTTTCTTCTGGAGTCCTTACACAACAATGTACAGAAACTACACAGTCAGAGTCAGGCCACACATCTGTGTAATGGACACGAAGCAATAAAACAGCACCAATTACATCAATGCTGTCTGCTTTGGTAGCTACCTTGCCTGAATCTCTTTTTAGAGATACAATGGGTTCTACAGGTTCACAGGTTCCTTAAAGAAAAAACACCCAATTCTGTACAGTACCAAAAAGGATATAGGATAAAATTCTGCTTCTGTTTAAATTAAGGGAAGCTTTGCCAATGACATCACAGGGGTCAGGAATTCACTAATAAAACTTCTGAATCTACAATAAATGTGTACCCACAGTACACATTATAGAACAAAGTAACATAACTTTATAAAATTATGTTCAATACCTCCACTGCTCCCTCTCCCACTTCACACGCAGCACAAACTCCTTATCCTCAGCTTCAAGGCTCTTCATGGCCTTGTTCCTCCCTATCTTTCAGTCCTCATTACCTGCTACGTTCCCACCTGAAAACAGGTCAATTTCATAACTGTAATACTCTCCTCGTCTTCCCTCCCCTCTCCATCTTAGACTGTAAGTCCCTCAGGGCAGGAACCTGTTTCTAGTCAAGACTACTCAGTACCAGGCACATTTATTTATATTTATTTATATTAAAAAATGGATATGCTGCCACTTCCTGCCTTGGCAGCTCGGGGTGGCGAACAACATAAAAATATATAATATATAATACAAAATATAAATATATAAAAAGATAAAAGATAAACACTGCTGACACTATATAAATAATAATTTTTTGAAATACATTATATGTATTATAATACATTTTAAGGTAATGTTTCATAAGTAAAAAAAATGTTATAAGGATCTGCCTGAGTCAGACCAATGGTCAGTCTTAGTCCAGTATTGTCACAACCTGACATGGCAGCAGGGTTTCAAATCCAGCTCTCCAGAGTCTCCAGCAGAGGTCTCACCCAGGCCTCCTGAGATCCTGAATCAGAGATACCGGGGATTGAACTTGGGACCTTACACATGCAAAGCATGCGCTCTACCACCTGAGCCACGGCCCACCTCATTGCTTAATACAGTGCCGCTTAATACAGTCAACTAGGGCTTGGTCCTTGTAGGTCAGCCTACCATCCCACCAAGTGTGGTGCAGGGCTGGACTGTCCATTGGACAAGTTGGACATGCGTAGGCATTTTCAGGGTTCTGCAACTGTATGGGACTGACGGGTGACAAGAGGTTTCTGCCGTCCAGTGCAACTGCATGGCTAGGCCCACAGTTCACAGAGCTTTTTACACTCCAAGAATATGTCACATAAGGGCGGGGTCTCGGAGCATTACACGAGCACCAAGAATAGCCCTCATATGTATGTTCTGTCTACAGCTTCCCCACAGCTAGCACATACACAAGGGCCATCCCCTGACGATTCTTCTCCCCTTCCCCATGGCCACAGTGACAGCACAAGCAGAGTCAAGTTTCAGGCTAGTGGATAGTTTGAACTGAGGCTTGAGTCTCGCACACCCCACCTGACCCCCATCGCCTGACTGCCGTGATGTCATTTGCCCCAATGATGCACAGAGGTAGGATCAGTGTGTGTGAGCTTGTAGGAACTGATTTAAATTTGGCACTTGTGGGTAAAGATGGGCATGTGATGGAGCTTCATCTTACTTGGGCACTTGCATGTGATTTTACTTGGGCATTTGACTGCATGTGATGGTATTTAATCTTGGACAATTGATAACATTCAGCTTTACTTTGTACTCCATGATATGCAATTTCACTGGTAATTTCATGGCACGTAATAGCCTCAGGACAGAAGCCAATTAGGGCACCTTTGACCAACTTACTTGGCAGTTCTGGAGAGTATTGAATAATTGGGTAAAAACAGACACAATGCAGGCCCACTATGGCTTGCCTGGACTGGGGAACCACCCATACATCTATTCCCCAGCTGCCAGACATTAGCCCAGGACTTCCCCAGGTCAGGGAGGTGGCTGGCCTGGAATGTGTCCCCTGGCAGATCCCAGGTGCACATTCCAGGCCGAGGGCCTCACAGGCGGGCCTACACAAGCCAACACGCCTATTGGGGCTGCTATCCCTGCTATGGCTGTCCATTATTGGCCACCATGTCTGCCTGACCTAGCAGGGAGGGCGGCGCTGGCAGCGGGACAGATGGCTGCAAGTCTCTTGTGGGACGGCTCTTTCGCCGCTTGGGTAGCAGGCATGTCTGTTGCGTCCAACTCACTGCTCCTGAGAGTGGCAGCCGCTGTTTCCCGCCGTGTCCCAGGGAGGTGTCTTGCTGCTGTCATGTCTGGTTTTACCCATTGTTCATGTCATTAAAAACAATGATATTTCCTGATGCTATTTGCAGTGAGTAAACAACTTTGGGGAGATTTTATTGTACTTTATTCAAGATCCTCAATCTAGAGAAAACACAAATCTTTACAGCATCCAAATAAAAGCAAACATTAAATGAAATATTGAGTGCCTGGCTGAAATTAAGCAAGGAGAATGCATATATTGTCAACTACTCTACAAGAGAATGCAAACGAAGTCTGGCTCCTCAAGGATATTTTCCACCCTAATGAAAATTTGTAATTCAATTTTGGCACACTGTGTTTGGTCTGAAAAGGATAGATGTGCTGATAAAAAAAATATTCAATTTAAGTAGCCAGTTTTTTAAAAGTCAGCCCTGATCCTCTTATAAATAACCATAATTCCAATAATTAGGTGACTGGTTTACCAAACGAGAATGGCAATTCTATTCTTTTGCAGTGGACCATCAGTCAAAATTAAAATCACAGAGAGTCTCTTTCTTTGACTACTAGCTAACTGTGACCTGGAATATAGATCATTTCTCTGCCCCTAAGGCTACGACCTACATCACAAATGAAGTCACAAGGGGGCTTATATTAATGTGCTTCACATAGACACCATTATATTATGTAGTTTTGCTTGTTCATGTATTTAGTGGTGAACAATAACTGACATTTTCTTCCAATAATGCATGAATTATGAGATAATATCAATGGAATAAAATGCTGCCACAGTAAAATGATCTCTGCTTCTACATAAAATACCCGGACAAAGGCATGACATTTTCCCAAATATAAAGACTTTTATTTTCAATGCAGGATATGATGCTGTAAGAGTCAACTTCAGTGGCTTTATACTAAGTGTCATTACTGGTCTAGATTTAACTATTTAATCACCTTTCCACAGGGAGATAACAAGTAAGATTCTGATCTTTCTGCATCTTGTAGACTGGTGTTGATGCAATCAGAATGGAAGTAACAAGACGGGTTTATCTAAACTAGGGAAAACCTTTTTCCTTCTGGAGGCCACTTTGAAAATTAGTACAAACTCTAAAGGCCACATAAAAGTTGGGGCACAGATGCTTAAGGGGTGCGCTCAGGAAGAAGAGGGTCCAGATCATTGATCTGTGCCATGGATCTGTTTTCTATCCTTGTGGGCATGACCTCATCTCTGCTCCCTTACCCTGAGCTCAGTCTTTCAGTATTTGAGGTTAAGGACTGGATCCAAGAACTGAAAGGGGCCAAGTAAAAATCAATGCAAGTTGCATCTGGCCCCTGGGCCTGAGGTTCCCCATCCCTGATCTAAATCTACAAACACACAGTTTTTGGACATGTCTGTGTCTAGAATTTTTTTTAAAAAAAATGCTAATGAATAAACTCAAAAAATAAAATAAATATTGAAAAAAGTAGCCATAACTATAAATTGCAAAATTATGTGCTAGCTTTAGATTAGCATTTTTAAATAAAAACCCAACATGTAACAGAAACAAATGATGTCTTTTCTTACAATTCTTAACTCTCTGTAGTGTTTTCAAAAAGCACTGGAGGGGCCCCTCTGTGAAGGAGAACTCTGAGGCTACTTGAAAGGAAAATGAGAGGAGACACCATAAGGTCAAAAAGTCCTATCAATGGGAGGAGAGGGGTATTATAATTGATAGTGAATGTAGTTTATACAAATATTTGCATAGCCAGGTGTTTGCGTCATTCCACTAAGCTCTCTTCCTCCTCTTTTTAGCATCAAAGAGGCCTACCAGTTCACGATCACCTGCATAGCCCTTTTCTATGGCCCTTTTTACACAAACACTCTAACACCCATAAAATGGGTGTTACATTTTATTATTCATGTTGCAGGGCACCACTGCAGCCAATCACCATGCGTCCTGTGAACACATGATGCCTCCACCCAGTTCCTCTGGGGGGAGATGGGTGTTGGCCGGTGGGTGGGGAGTATTTCCCTGGGTGGAGATGGGTGGGGGCATCTGTGTAAATGCCACTTTTGGTGGGTGTTGGTGAGTGTTTGCTCCTGGCCAACACCCATCTCCAGGTTGCTCCGTGGGTGGAGATGGGTGTTGGCCGGGAACAAACACTCACCAACACCCACCAAAAGTGGCATTTACACAGACGCCCCCACCCATCTCCACCCAGGGAAATACTCCCCACCCACCGGCCAACACCCATCTCCCCCCAGAGGAACTGGGTGGAGGCATCATGTGTTCACAGGACGCATGGTGATTGGCTGCAGTGGTGCCCTGCAACATGAATAATAAAATGTAACACCCATTTTATGGGTGTTAGAGTGTTTGTGTAAAAAGGGCCTATGTGGCAGAAGCATATGGCTGACCGTGGTCTTCTCATATCTATTAAGCAAGTACATCAAGGTCTGTACTCCCATGCACTAAGTCAACTGTCTACAGTACCCGGTAAAAGCAACTGTCATAAAATGCAGACTTTCTTTTCCAATTTTTCTTCGGGTAACTCAGGGCTTGTCTCCACAACACCTTGGTCCTTTTCACACAGACACTCTTAACACTGATAAAATGGGTGTTACGTTTTATTATACATGTTGCAGGACACCCATAGAGCACACTTGCAGCCCCGCAGCATGTATAATAAAATGTAACACCCATTTTATCAGTGTTAAGAGTGTCTGTGTGAAAAGGGCCCTTGAGTTACTCAGGCTTGAGTAGTTTAGCTGCACAACTTGTGTATGTATTAATCCACAGTAATTCAAGCTACATCCGGGTCAGGCTTTAACTAGCTCCACAGGCACAGTCACTTGGTTGGCGTTATACTAACTTTTCCAGTTCCAGAGGCATATCTGCTAGTCCACTGCCCTGCTATTTTGCAGTTTCCAGCTGTCATACCCAGGCTAACTGCCCGATGCATCTCCACAGCACTCTGGAAGTAAGGGTAGATTTCAAACTGGCGCTTAAGCACCATCTAAACTCAAACTATAGCAATCTGCATTTGTACAGAGAGGACAGTAAAGTCTTAAATGAAGCCCTGAGCTCAGCTAAAGCCTCTAGTGTAGATAGGGCCTCAAAGCACTTCAGAGGCTCATGTAAATGCGCATAAGCGTCAACTACAAATGCACAAGGTTTCTTTTACATGCAGTTTGGTCAGACTATCTGAGCGCCAAATAAAGGGCTATTTCCTTTGCAGTCAGGTCTTAACTGTAATAGTTACAATAACTCTCTGGAAACAAGGATTTGTTGCTGTTGCTGTTTGTTGGGGGTGGGTGAGTGGATTGTGTTACATTGTACTCATCGTGAACTGCTCTATACATGGGGTATTGTGGCTAAAGGTAAATAGACCCCTAAGGTGCAGTCATAGTTAGGTTTGTTATGTCTGGAAGCAGCAGTGCAGTGTGATAGCGTGGATACCACCTGTTGAGAAACCTTTGATACAGACTGGAATAACTGAGGGAAATGGAATTCTACGCGCTCTCTCTCTCTCATTCAAATAAGAGGACTGTTGCCCTGGCTTACCATTTTGACCCATCAATATTTAGTTTTGCACCGGAGTGGAAAGAAGACAGGTAGCATAACGTAAGAGTTTTTCATGTGCTAACTGATGACCAGACACTTGAAACTTTCTCAAAGAAAAATCCAAGCAATTATTTCTAATACTGAACATCACCAGATTCACTTAGTAGAGTTAATCTAATATTCTTTCCCAGCTGATAGGCCAAAAATATTAAAAGTGGTAACCAAGCACCTGAATTTTCAAAAGCATTTTTCTCAGTAATCCTCTTCATTCAATGTCTCAATAACTCTGCCATCCACACAAGCCAAATAGCTCCGTGGCAACAGGTGACCACGGAGCCCCTGCCCATATGAACTGGGGCAGCCACTCGCGCCAGCAGACAGGTCTGCTGCTTATGGGCACTGTGGGTGGGGGACACAGTCGTTGCAAGTCACAGGAACTGGCTGCAAGAACGCCCAGGACATGTCAATTTCAAAGGTCAGCCTCGTGTGCCATGGTCCACGGCAGGAGAAGTGTGATGCGCTGCCACAGTAGCCACACTGGGAGCTGCCTGTGAGAATCCCTCCCCACACACTCCACCTGAGTGGCTGCTCTGCAGTGGTGCCACTCAGCGGCCAGACTGCCCTCGCAAGTCTTGCTCATTTAAAAACACCCTTTGTTATTAACTAGAAAAATTACAATGCGTTTGTGTGCAACATAAAGGAAGGCTGAAGAGGGACTTGCCAGTTACATATTTATGCAGCTCCTGCAGGAAGCATGTCCCAAAGGGGATATGAGCTCTGTCAGTTTCATAAAAGAACAATTTAAGGTGTTTTTTTTAAATCTCCCCTGAAAAATTAATGATTTTAGTATGTTAGTTAAGCATACAGACTAGGGGAGATAATACACACCATCATCCTTGGCAACAGCTTAAGCTACTTTGAAATAGAATTAAGTCTAATCAAGTACATCATTCCAGTTTGATACTTAGGCTGTTTTTACACTGAACACCCCCCCCGGGTGTGCAGTGCGGGGGCGCGTCCGTGTAAACGCCGCAGCAGTGGGTGGGTGTGCGTCCATGCAAACAGCATGGACAGTGGCTGGGGGTGCATGCACACTCCCGCGCAACACCCACCTCCACCCATCACCCACGCACAGAGCAATGGGCTCCAATGGTCCTTTTCACACAGACATTCCAACACTAATAAAATTTATTTAATTTATTTATTTATATTTATTGGCCACCCCCACCCCCCCATGCCTACGGTATCCCGGGGCTGCTTACAACAAATAAAACAATAAAAAACACATAAAAGCATCATCAAATGTATATAATTAACCCACCCCACCCCCACAATTCCCACCCCCTCTCTACCCTCCCCTCCCACCCTCACCTCCGAAGGCCTGGGCGAACAGCCAGGTCTTACAGGCTTGGCGAAAAGCCATCAGACCCGGGGCCAGGAGAGCTTCCTCCGGGAGGGAGTTCCAGAGTCGCGGCCTGACCACCAAGAACGCCCGCTCCATTGTGGCCCTGTTTAACATGGGGGACCTCCAGGAAGGTGCCCTTGGCAGACCATAGGGATCGTCCTGAGGCGCGGAAGGCGAGGCAGTCCCCAAGGTATGAGGGACCCAGACCATATAGGGCTTTATAGATCAAAACCAACACCTTGAATCTGGCTCAGTACGCTATAGGCAGTCAGTGCAGAGTGCAGAGCACAGGCGTTATATGCTCCCGACGCCTCGTCCCTATAAGGAGACGGGCCGCCGCATTCTGCACCAGCTGCAGCCTCCGGACCAGAACCGAGGGAAGTCCCTCGTAGAGCGCGTTACAATAGTCTAACCTTGAGGTGATGAAGGCGTGGATAAGAGTGGCCAGGTCGGGCCCGGAAATGTATGGGCGCAGCCTCCGCACAAGATACAGCTGGCAAAAAGCGGCTTTAGCCACCGCCTCCACCTGCCGATCCAGACGGAGGCCCGGATCCAAAACCACCCCCAGACTCCGAACCTGCTGGGCTACGGGAGGGCAGACCCCCCACCCCCCATCAGAGAGGCCAGCACCTCCCTCACCCTACCCACCACCATCACCTCCGTCTTATCAGGATTGAGCTTCAGTCTGCTCTACCACATCCAATCCGCCACAGCCTCCAAACATTGAGAAAGCAACGAGACCCATAGCTGTGCTCTATGGGTGCCCTGCAACATGTATAATGAAGTGCAACACTCATTTTATCAGTGTTAGAGTGTCTGTGTGAAAAGGGCCAAAGCCCGATGCTCTGTGGGTGGAGTTGGGTATGCACCGTTCCCACGGGCACATACACACCTCCACCCACCGCAGCCGCACACCCAGCCTTCCACCCACCACGGTCCATTTAAAAAGGACCTTAGATATGAAATCCATAGAATAAGTGAATGAGGAGGAAATGAAACAAAGCCAAACTCCTACAACAAAGCACTTTTCCCAAAGCACCAATGGAAAAGTATAACACCCTACACCTCAAAAAACCAATGGTTAATCCCTACGTTATATTTCATTGCCTTACCTGTGGGGGAGCAACGCTGTTCACATGACAGACAGGAATAGGAGTCGAGATCCTCAACTGTGTGTATGTGCGTGTGAACACTCTTCCATAGACTGTTGGAAGAGCTCAACCAGGCTGCTCTTCTGCCCACCAAAGGCAGGTGAAGGAAAACTGGAGGAATGTTGTATCCATGCTGTGATGAGAGTGGGTGAACTAGGTGTAGTGGCATGTTCTACTTAGTCTCTCAGCACGTTTCTTCTGACCCTATCATGTCCCCTGTGCAAGGCTGTGGAGCTGGGTTTGTGTGTGTGTGGCCCTGTTCTAGTCCGTGATGGAGGTGGCTGCATGTCAGCAAGATTCCACCACCGAGGAAGATCCAGTTGTGCTCAGTGCAGTGGCAGATCTCTTAATGCAAGAATTTTTATAAATCACAGAAAATAGGGATTCAACCACTGCTCATAAAGATTCTGCAGAAATCAGAAGCAAAATTCCCACGGACAATCTTCTGAAGATAATAAACTTGTTTATTCAAACAGGCATTTAGTAGGCAAGGATAAGGTTTGGGCATTGTTTCATGCATATTTTATTGCATATTTACACTGTTTTTAATGGGTTTTATTTTCGTATTTTAAATATGTGTATTTTTATGTTGTTACCTGCTCTGAGTCTTCAGGGAAGGGCAGATTAGAAATCTAAATAAATAAGCAAAAAAGCAAATAAATAATAATATGAGACTCCTGTGACAGCAGTGCATAACATGTTGAAAGTCACACCCTCTCTCTCTTGGTGAATGAACCGTTTCACCTAATCAGGCTAGCGAATGCTCTTGTAGGTATGATCCTGCAGTTCTCCTATGCACAATCGCTCTCACTGTTTGCAGCATCAAGTTCCAATCTGTTTTCTAAAGTCTCAGTATGTCAAAGGGGAGGGAAGAAGATTCTTCTTTAGCATTCATTAATAAAATGCTTTTTCTAAAGAAAAGTCAATAGCTCCGAGTAAATAAGGCAACTGAAAGCAAGACCAAATAGAAGACAGATCATTTCTTCTTTTGGTCTTTCTTTCTCAGTCCAGTGACATCAATATCAAAACAAGGAACTGTATTTATTTATAAGACAACAAGCAAAACAAAAACAAAAAACAAACCAGCCGGGTGCATGTTAAACTAGCTTTTAAGAACTGCCTGTAAAGATCTCTGTAGGGCTGGTTTTAAAGTGCAAAGCTTTTCCAATGAGAAAACCTCAAGCCTCCCCCAACCTCCAACGATGAGTTTAAAGGCAATTGTATTCATTTACGTCACTAGCACAGCTGCTAACGCTGCTAGAGTTACAAAACACCACATTGTATTTCAGTGGAGGTATGTTTAATGAAGCCTGTGAACCAGCCCTCATACAAATGTTAGTTGGAGACGAGTAAACCAGCTCAAACACTGGGTAAGTAAAGAGCCCCTCTGCTCACAAACAGCGATTGTTTAAAGTGGGAGAATGTGGCTGAAAGGGATCTTCTCGTTCACTTTCTCTCAGTGTTTAAGTATTTTTCATGGGTAAGTCCATCTCACTGACTTTTAGAGCCGCACTTAGCTGCATGATCCTATTTCAAGACTTGCCTTCAAGTTCACTAAAAACCATGCTAGCTTTACAAGGGGTAAAGTCATTTTGTGTGACTGCTTCTACCTGGGGGTAAATTACTCCCTGCTCCATGCTAACATGAATTGTTAGTGTATGGTAACTTTGACTTGAGGTAAATTACCCCATGCTACCCCAAGCACTCATGGGGCAAGCAACCTTTCACGTGAACATGCCCTCTTATATAATTCAGTGACCTCATAGAGCAACTAAGGGTGTTCATAAGCTGCACAATAACCACCCATGAGTTGGTGTTCACCATGGTCATGATTGATTGTATGAAAGGTTAAGAAAAACAGTTAAAATGGCTACCTAGCTCTTAACAGCAGTTATTCCAGTTGTTGCATCAAATATAGACGTGTCACATCTGAAATAAACTACAAACTGGGCCTTTTTGACTGCTTCCCAGTGTTATGCATTAAATCCTTTGTTTTCTCAATAGGAGTTTACCTATGTAAAGAATCAGGAAGAATCCCACCGATGATACACAACTGTATCATCCCACCGATGATACACAACTGTATATCTCTTGCCCCATGAGCCCTAACAACTCGGCCTCTGCTTTGTAGGAATTCTTGAATGATACAGCTGGCGGGATGTGTCGGAACTACCTTGTGCTCAATCGGGGGAAGACTGAAGTGATGTTAGTGGGAAGGGCAGCCGATATGAGGATGCCCTTGCCTCCCTTGGGCCCCTGAATGTGGATGGGATCCAGACAGAGATCATGGGCCAGGTAAGGAACTTGGTCACCATTTTCGACCATGCTCTGTCCATGAAAATTCATGGTTTGGAGATGCTTCTTTCAGAACAGTCTGGGATAAATAAGGGCATGTATCTTACACAAACAGACCTTATTTATTTATTTTATTTTATTTATACCTTGTAACAGTGACCCATGCCCTGGTGACCATGTGGCTTGATTTTTGTAACTCCCTTTTCTATGGGCTGCCAGCTGTGCTTATCCATTGCTTGCAGGCTGTTCAGAATATGGCAGCACAGCTGCTTTCTGGTTTGGGCAGCCATGATCATTTTATGCCCGCCCTGTATTCTCTGCATTGGCTGCCTGTAGAGCGACGGATTGAGTTTAAGATTGTGCTGCTGGTTTTCAGGGTCCTGAATGGTACAGGCCCTAGCTATATTCAAGGCCTGCTCCTGGAGCCTCAGACCAAAGGGTATCTGCACTCAGAAACTGGGGCCATTGGGAATCCTGCCATCATGTTTTAAGTTGGTGGACAATCGGGTCTTTGCTGTGGTGAGCCTCTCCGTGTGGAACTCACTCCTTCTTCATGTCCATCTTAGTTCCTCCCTCCTTACCTTTAAAAAGCACCTGAAAACTCATTTATTCTCTAAGTGCTTTTACCTTAATGTAGTTTGTCCTCTCTTTTTCCTTCCCCTTTTTAAACTATTTCAAATTGATTTTATACTGGTTTTATATTTTCATTCTAAAGCACACCAAGTGCCATTTAAGGCAGGGGAGTGCTATAAAAATAGTAATTACTTTATTATTCACCATGGCTGCAATCCCGAACCCAACAGAATCAATGGAAGAATTCAGATTGATTTTTAACAGGTGAGGATTGCACCCTATTAATGGCAAACATACAAAATATAGCAATACATTATTTTAAAGCTCCTGCACTGTCGGGGTCATAATCTGCAGACAGACCATGGGACTATTCTCACATTGAGTGATTGGAGAATTGAAGCCGAACCTCTTGCCATTCTTATGCGATAGGCATTAGCAGATGGGGGAGGCAAGAGGCATACAGACAATCTGATTTTGGGGGGTATCGCCTCACAGTGTCAGAGCTAGGATCAGAACCCAAACTTGCTCACTTCCAGACATAGGCTCGAACCCATATTAATGGTCCCTAAGTTTTTTGCCCGTGACACTCCACTTTTAAATAGAATTCATCAATCCCAGACAGCAACGAAGACATGCTCAGGTATGCGAAATACCAATTGGGTATCCCGTCCACAGAGAGCATGACCCCACCGGGTCTCAAAATAAGCAAGTAAGTTTTTTAAAAAATAAAAAATAAATCTTCACTGTAAATCCTCATCTTGGGTTAACTTTTACTGGTTGAAAAGTATCTGTTTTATTTAAGAGTTTTGTTTATTTAAAACAAACGCTCTGAATGCTTTGCAGCTGAATGCAGGGTGGAAAGGAACAAATTTGGTGAAGGATTGTGATTTACCTTTCTCATGATCAACTTTGCAAATGTAGACAAAAGTCAGTATACAACAGGGCCATGTGCCCTTTCTTTCAAAACTAAAACAAAAAAGCCCTCAACACATGGGCTTTGCTTTATCCTTTCTTCCCTAACTAACCAAGCTTGAAAAGCCTTGCCTCTTTTATAAAAAGAATCGCAACAACTCCTGGGAACTACTGTACTTTTTGCATATTTTACTGCAGAAATTTGATCTGCAATTGTTGTCAATAAAAGATGCCAATAAAGCCATCTTTTTTTAGGATATATTTCAAAGCTACCAGGGCTCATAAACCAAGATACCGATATAAGCTTGTCCAGACATTCGTATAATGTAGACTAGAGCTATGATATACTGACATAGTGCAGACATATATATAGCTTGGCTAGCACTCCTCAGTGTAACCTGCAACACTCCCACCTTACCACAGCACAAACTGCTAATTATGTCCTACCGATTTGGGGATGTGGACATGACTTTCCAGTATTTTCCAATGAAAGACTTTTGCAGTGTAGGCCTAAACCATTCTAGCCCCTGGGTCTGCAGATGTAAAGAACACAACTAGGTGTTACATTTTTGTGCGGTATAGACTTTCCCCTCTTCCTGATCTTGTAACTTCCTCCCTCCCCCCCAAAGAAGATAGTGTAAAAAATTTCAGACACAAACTTTGCTTTCTTCAGAGTTCCCTCAGCCTAATATAAACTAAGCTCTTCCCCAACTAGTCATCATTAGTTTTAATCTTCATGCTCCATATTCAAGAGGATGTTGCAAAATAAACTAAAAGATATTACCTGGGCTACTTTGTCTCTATCTATGATCACCTTGTCACATTCCATTTTAAAATGCAAAATTGCTTTTATTTTATTTTAATTCATACAAGTCTCAAACGTATAAATGTCTACTTTTTATTTGCTCAAATTGAGAAACAGTTCTAGAAGTGCTAATAATACTGTTATTACACTGGTGTGACTGGCTTTACTGGGAGCTTTGCCACTGAATACAGAGAGAATAGTCGAGCCCAACCTTCCAACCTTGGATTAAAACAAACCGCTCTACTGAACAAAGAAGGACTACTCCTAAGAGGAGAGGTTATAGGAGGGTTATAGTTTGTATTAGCACACCTGAGAAAACTAATCTGCCTTTGCATATACACTGAGACCTTCATAGAGGATCAAATCTAAACATATATTTTAAATGAAAACACTCCAGTGTTATGTTATTAAGTATGAAATGGGGTCTGGGAGCGCTCTGGGTGTGGAAGGCCAACAAGTTCAGATGAAGTAACAAAAAATTCAGTTTTATGGTTCTAGTAGTAAGCCACTCAATTCCACTCCTGTGAATACCAGCACAGCCACTTGATTGAAATGCTGCCTGTTTGCTATTCTTACTAAAACAATTTAGCAATAGTGTCACTTACTGAAGTTATATTTCATTTGTTCACTAACTACCGGTTCTGAGAGTTGATCTTATTTGGCTTTTTATAATACTGTATTTTATGGAGGAATTTGTCAAGCATAAAAGTTGCTTTTCTTATGCAAGGTTCAAAAATTATGGCGGGGGGGGGGAGAGAAGGAGGCAACTGCAATACTAACTGGATAATGGAGACACACTGACTTCTGCACTGTTTGCCACCTTGATAAATATTATTACGAGTAATGGTGTTTGTTTCATTGTCACTTGGGGTGCTTTACAGCATCCTGTTTTTCTAGGAAAATGAATCAGACATCTCTGTTGCTCCAAGATAAAAAAGAAAACGTCTGAGAACAATATTGTTCTAATAGAGGCCATCCTGACTGAACAAGGAAACGTACATGAGACAATATCCTCCAGAAGAGACATCCCTTTCATGAAGTAAGCCAGACGTATTCTATAACTCCTCTGCTAAACGCAAACATCTGGTTACCTCCAGGAGAACTGCAGCACAAAGGGGAAACTGATAAGCTCCCCTATGATACCTGCCTGTATTTTTATTTGCAACATTGGGTAAAAACAGACGTGCAGGCGACAAGCTGCCTCCCCAGCAGCCTGCCTCTGGGGTGAACCACGGCAGCCAACACTCCCCAGGTTGGCAAGTGACACAGAATAAACGTGCCTGTGACCCCTGGCAGACGGAGGACCATTTCACCATCCCCACGCCCGGGTAGGGCAGAAGAACTAAACATACGTGTGGATAGCTAGGCCTGAAGCGTGAGTAGGTGTTCTCGTTCCATCGGGAAATACTGACCTTTCAGGAGCGAAGAGAAAATCTACTGACATTTTCCGTTATTTTCTGCCATTTCGGTAGTTTTCGGTAATTTCCAGTAGTTTCGAGTCATTTCCAGTATTACTGATCTTACCAGAAATTACTGGAAAAAACCAATACCACCGAAAGTTACCAAAATGATGAAAAATAGCGGGAAACTGAAAAAAGGCACAAATGCTGGTAGATTTCCTTCTCACGCAAATGAAGGTGGAAAAGCTGTTTCTGTCAGAAACAGTACTTGCAGAGATTTTTCATTTCAGCTCTACAGCCAGCCCTGCCCCAGCCTCCAACACCCACCATAATGTTCAGACATAGCAAACAGTGGGCAAAAGAAGCCACATCAGCCGCTTCCACCTACCCTCCACAGCACTTCGGGAGGCCAGAGGCCAGGAAAGCAGGCCCTGGAATCCCTGCAGGCACACGTAGGTGCCAGCCAGTCACAGAGGGAACCAGTCGCCACCCACAGAAAACCGGCTACAGAGAGGAAAGTGCACACTCAATGGCGAGCACAGGAAGAAAAGGGGAAAGCAGAAGGGAGACGCATGAAAGCAGCTGAACACGGCCCAAACAACCAGTCCCCCTAGCAAGTTGCCAGTCCAGTCCCTTCCAGATGCTGTACACAACATGGTAGGGATGGGAATTTTGGTTTCAGAAAGAACTGAAAGTACCTGATAATGGCCATTTTGGATTAATCCAAAATTTCAGTTCTTTTTCAGTATCGGTGGTTTTGGATCTTTTGCATTGATTTTTGTTCCGGATTTTTAACACTGCCGTTTGTCCCCACTGACTTCTGAAATACAGGAGAACCAAAACCAAAATTTTGCCTGGAGTCCCACCCCTACAACATGGCAGTCCATAGGGCACAGAACTCTGCTCCTCCTACAGATCATTTTCACAGAGAGTCCATAACGGAAACGTCTAACGGGCTCCCAGCAGGGAACTCCACTCCTTCCACATACATCCCCCATTCATACATGCCTCTCCAGTAGCCCCTCACCAGCAAATACTGTGCCGCTATATAGTGGGTGTCAAAAGCATCCCCGCAGGTCACAGCAACAAGCCCCTCGGCCATGTCCAGGCCTCGTACACAGCAGCAAGCTCAGCTGCAGTTGGTTCACTCTGCACCGTACAATTGCTTGCACTGCCGTACCCTGGCCTGAAGCCCATGGAGGTGCCCAAGGCAGCGGATGATGGCCTTGTGCCAGGCGGAGCAGATTACTTTCACCGCCTGGATCTCTCTATTGCACGTCTCAGTGGTGGTGAGGAGGAGTTGCAGGACAGCTAGCTGTTCTTGCTCCATAGCTCTTGAACAGATGGCTGTGCTGCCTTCAGACACCTCATCAGAGCCTTTGAAGTGTTGATGTGACATGTGAAAGCACCTATCTGCCATCACCTGACTAACCACACACACAGCCAATGGCTGGGATGGTTCATGCACCTCTGAGATTGTCCCAGCGGGGCTCAGAAGTCCTGTGGAACTTCATTGCCCTAGTATTTTCGGGGGTTATTATGGAGCTGCTGATTTCACATTGGTGCCCTTTCTCTTGGCAGAGCACCCGGTCCCCAAGTGCCCTCTGCTCCCAAACAGATTGGAGGTTCTCTTTAAGGGTTCTGGACCCATCTCGTGGGGAGGGGTGTTTCGGCACACCCTCTCCATTGGCTGCTCTGGCCTTTTCTCTCATGGCTCTGTGGTTCTAGCAGTCCTTGCCCTGTGGCGGAGCCTATCATATGTGCAGGCCTGGATGGGCAGATATTGGCCTAGGATGAGTCTACGAAATTTTACAGAGGCTACGTCCTGTAGAAGCCAGCTACCCGCCCCCCCCCCCCCGATGTATGTGGGCCCACATCTGGGGGTGACAAAACCAACATGCAAGTGAGTCTCGGGCCAATGCAGGCTACTGTGACGTCAGTTTTCACCCATTATGGCTTTCCCCAAACTCTTAAAGTACAGCTTTCTCTAAGATTCTTATTGTAGAGCGAGAATGAGGAAGGCAGATAATAATCATTAACAGGTCTGCACAGGTTGATACTCGAAGCTCTTTGCCAGTGCAAGCCCTATGTCAAAAATATAAAGTAAATGGGGATGTTTTAGATAAAGATTTTGCCAGAAACCTATTGTACCAAATGCTAGAACAGAGGCTTCCAAGCTGCAGGGTCACACACTCTGCAGATGAAGCTTCAATCAGGGCGATACTTGGCATGTACGGGTGCAGCCACACGATGTGAACTTACCTTGGGCAGACTTAATTCACTCTGGGCAGTCTTACCGTGCAGTGCAGTGCATCGTGTGCCTGGCAGCTACTAGATGTTCCCCCAGCCGCAGGGCAGGGCAGGCAGCTGGCGGCTACACACTGCACCCTCTGAAAAAGGCCAAAGACCGTGCATAGCAGCCTTACCAAAAATGGGGTAAGGCTGCCGAAAGTGCAGTCGCTTGTGTGCCCAGTCGTCATCTGCTACACTGCACAGCAACGTCCGCTGCAAGGCTTCGAGCGGTGGTCACCAGCTCCAGTTCTGCACAGCCACATCATGGCCAGGGGCAGGGCAGCAGTCAGGCCAAAGAAGGGAGGTGGGGCAAGGCTGGTGCCTGCTCATGTGGCCAGCGCCTTGGCCCACACTGTGACAGGAGGTCTGACAGCCGTCCACCCGCCTGGGGGCGGGGCAACCGTCTGCCCTGCTGCTTGCACTGGTCCTGCAATGTGGCAGTTGTGCTTGCCCGCCCCGTGCAAGATCAGGATCAGGCCCTCCGCAGTTCATGTGGCTGCACCCTATGTCTTTGTTGTTATCTGGGGTCGCAGGATTATCTTTAAGTCTCAAAATGAGATCACACAGACAAAAGTTTGGGAACCACTGCTCTACAAGGAACTAGAGCAGGGATGGGCAAACTGCAGCTCTGGAGCCACATGCAGCTCTTGGGCAGTTCAAATGTAGCTCTCGGCCAGAGGCAACACTGCCTTACTGGTCCTGTTTTACTTCATTGTGCCCAAATCTCAGCAGCTAAATTGCAGCTGCTCCTCAGAATCTCAGCTGCCAGGACCATGAACCACCTTCTCTGCTAGCCAATCACAAAGCAGGAGAGGCTTGTATGTGCATACACGTGTGTACATCTGTGTGATCTGACCGCTTGAAAGTATATCCTAGGTGCAGAGGTGCGTTCAGTGTTCCCACATTACAGGTAGCAGCTGGCTGATTACGGTTATGTTACACAAGGATGTCTCTCACTGTGAATGAGGATTTTGCATCTACTTCTGTCTAGTGAGGCACTTGTGCACACAACGTATGTGGATTGTGCCCAAAGTCTTCATCAAATGTGGTATACAAGACATTTTCATTATGTATAAACCAGCTCTGTTCCATGAACATTCAAAATGTGTTAGGGTCTCCATTTATAAGGGGGATGGATGGGATTTTCTAAACCCATGACTGATCATTTACACTGATTTACAACTGCATTATTCTGCTTTTGCCCAACTTCAAAAAAATTGCAGCACCTTTAGGATTTCTCACCCAAGTAAATATGATGGCCACTACCAAAACCTGCAGACGCACACTTACAGCGAGAGAAGTATGCAAAAAGCCAGTGGCCTGCCATTCAACTCTCCACATTCCTGGACTAATGTTTCAACATGTTGTTAGCACACATCCAGCACTGGGACACCATTCCTCCGCAGCACTAGGAAAAACCCAAAGAAGAGACTTTGCGGATAATGTTTTGCTGTCTGCCTCACTCTATATTTTTACTTAGAAATTTACCCCTTTTATTTACTGTTCACAGAAACACATCTGGTAAATACAAAATCAGGTATGATTGATCAAAGCAGATGTGCAGATGGCAAAATTGTTTCTTCATTAATATGTCTCCACTTTAAATGTTCACATTTTCACATTGAATCTTCAAGCAGCTTGAAAGTTACATAAATTACTATCCTAGAAAACCAAGCCTACAGTCCTGAAACGACTTACATTGCGAATAGTCCCAACAAAGGCCATTTTTACATGGGCACAGCTGGGGTGGGCTGGGTCCATGTGCACCGTGTGGAACTCCCACGCATGTCCAGTGAGGGGGGGGGGGATCAAATGGGCCAGGGATGGGTGTGCGCCCCTAGCTATGCACAGTTTGGCGAGCTCCTGCATGGAGCATCCTGGATTTTCCCCCGATGCTCCGTGAGTGGCCATGGGTGGGCAGTGCATGGGTCACAGGAGTGTGCGCCCACCCATGCCACCTTCAGACAGGTGCTTGGGTGGGTGGGTGATGGGTGGACTTCCGTGGGCTTGTCTCATCTAGAAACAGCCAAAGTCAATGGGACTACTGACAATTAAGTGGTTTCAGGATTATCCCCAAGTGAAGTATGTCATGCCAGCATTCCTTTTCCCATGCCCAGTCCTGAAACCCTTGTATTTTACAAAAAATTCAGGATCAAGATCTTAAAGGCCTAGGCCAAAGTTTATTTAGTCAATGGAAAGGCTTCTATTAGTGTCAGGGCACTCTGGATTAGGTGTTAACGAGAAGAATTCTCAAAAACTACTTTCAAAACTCATTTACATACTTTGAATGTGGTATTTTCAAAAAAATCTTTTGAAGATTCCATATCAAAAGACAATTCCACCAGGGCAGCACTGAACTTACATTCTTGCAGAAAACACAATAAAAGTAAAACAAACTGGAGTCCAAAAAATCACATTAACAATATCCTTCAAAATGTACTTATCCTGTCTAGAATCAATTTGAAGCCTGGAGACCGAGATAAAGCCTGCTTCCTAGCCATCTTGGAATAGGAGTTACTGCTATCTCAGATCTGACAGCATTATAGACTTGGAGGAGACAAAGGAAACAGTTCATCATGTCAACTGAGAGACTTAAATCGACAACAAATCTCTAGCACCTGGTGAAAATTCTAGTGAAGGGAAAAAGCTCGACTATCTGCAAGACAAGACAATCACAGGGATTAGCAGTACGTTCTTTCTAGTTCCACGGCTTCTAAGAAATTGAACCAGCATCCCTATAAAAAGGGGGGAAATGATCAGGTCCTATGAGGTCTAGATTTTCAAAAGTGGCTATCTAGGTGGGATACCTAACAGTCCCTTTGAAGGGGCTCGATTATCAGAAACTACTAAACAGCTGCTATCAGAATGGAGTTGGGCTGATTTTCAATGTACCTCATATTGGACGCTCAGAACCAAGCTGCTTTCCCCAGTGTAGGCCAATGTGAGGAACCATTTTTCTCTGAAACTACTTTCATCTTGCGCAGGCTTCTTTATATATTTAGGACCCTTGCCGCCTCTTTTCCACCTTTGACTCCCTTCTGAAACCTCCCTATCCTCCTCTTCGCTCAGAATCTTGCTCTCTTTTTCACCTCTAAAACGGACAAGATCCACCTGGAAATCGCTTCCAAGTCCAATCCCTCCACTCTCCCTCCTCCCCTCACCTCTCTCCTGTCCTCGTTCCCTCCCACCTCCCTTGAGAAAATCTCCTCCCTGCTCTCCTCCTCCAACCCCTCCACTTGCCCCCTGGACCCCATTCCTTCCCACCTCCTGACCTCCACTGCTTCCACCATCACCCCTCCCCTCCTCCACATCATCAACCTCTCCCTCTCTATTGGCTCCTTCCCCTCTGCCTTTAAACACGCCACTGGCTCCCCCATCCTCAAAAAGTCCACTCTATATGCCTCTGAACCCTCTAATTACCGTCCTGTCTCGCTCCTCCCTTTTGCTTCCAAACTCCTTGAATGGGTTGTCTACTCCTGTTGCCTCGACCTCCTCTCTGCCAACTCCTCCCTTGACCCCCTCCAATCAGGCTTCCGCCCCCTTCACTGCACTGAAACCGCTCTGGCTAAGATCACCAACAATCTTCTTGTGGCTAAATCCAACCGCCTTTACTCTATTCTGGTCCTCCTTGATCTCTCTGCTGCCTTCAACACTGTTGACCACTCGCTCCTGCTTGAATCGCTTCATTCCCTGGGATTCCGGGACTCTGTCCTCAACTGGTTCTCCTCCTACCTTTCTGACCGCTCCTTCAATGTATCTCTTCCTAACTCCTCCCCCTCCTCCTCCCTACCCTTCTCGGTCGGAGTTCCCCAAGGCTCCGTCCTTGGCCCTCTTCTCTTCTCTATCTATACCCAATCCCTAGGCAAACTCATTGCCTTCCACGGTTTTCAATACCACCTATACGCTGATGACACTCAACTCTCTCTCTCCACTCCTTCCCTCTCCCCCTCTGTTCAAGCTC